>LR750014.1:886079-1004318 GCA_902729485.2 Mus minutoides
GTCCTATCCTAGCAGTATATCACACACGCTGCGTCCTATCCTAGCAGTATATCACACACGCTGCGTCCTATCCTAGCAGTATATCACACACGCTGCGTCCTATCCTAGCAGTATATCACACACGCTGCGTCCTATCCTAGCAGTATATCACACACGCTGCGTCCTATCCTAGCAGTATATCACACAAGCTGCTAGGTCAGTTATTTTAGCATCAGCTAATATGTTTCCTATTATTGGGCACATGAGTCACAGGATTCCCTGCTACCAAAAACTCTTCCTTATATAACTCTGTATTTTGTTCCTCTTGATCAACTACCATCATGGTCCATTTATGGGATTCTGACCCAGTTCTGTCTAGTACATTCATCCTGGTGAGTTTCACTTCTCTGAGGTCTGATCATCCTCTTCATGCCCAGAGCTACCTCAGTGAAGTCAAGCCGAGACTTGACACTGATGATGGGACTGGGGCTGAGGAGAGGAAGATTCTAGGCACTACCTTATTCTAGTATCCAGTTTTTTTGTGCCTTTTATTCATATCCAAGGCTGGCTGAGAATAGGAAGCTCTTTTATTTATCAAAGAGGTACATTTCACATCTGTGGTCTTCACCTGTTTAAAGAAAATTGGACATTCAGTGTTTATAGTTCCATCTACCTGGATGAAGCCATCAAAGCCTCCTCACTGGAAGACGTTCTAAGACTTAGCATTGAACTCTTTTCAGAACTCTGCCACTCTTAGCATCAGGTTTTGTTTTAGCTGGATTTTGGTTCTAGGGGCTCTCTGGATACCAGAGAAGAGAAGGGCTCTTTAAACATTGTCAGAGCACCCACTAAACTCCATGCTCTGTTCTGTATTTCTGAGCAATCAATCTGAACTTGTCAGGTCCTCTTTCCTCCATGCATCCAGGGCACTCAGCAAAACGATTGAGTTTCAGTCTTTAACATGACTGTTTCCCTTCTCTTTCAATAGCAGGATATTACCCAAGCCAGCACATCTCTTGAAGCTTGTATTCTATCCAAGTTCAGAAAGTGTCTTAGCAGTCATCTAGCTAAGCAACAAAGAGATAGGGGTCCTTGTTACAAGTAGTAAGGAGATGGATGAGCCAACCCAGGCATGTAGCTTCCTGAGACCATGTGCAGTACTGGCTGTTTCATGTTTGGATGATTAGAGGCACTGTCTAAGATGCGGATCATGTTGCAAGTGATGTATTAGGGAGCTCTCTTAGTAGAGATCTGTGAGGCAGTGATAAAAGCACTGTAGAGATATGGGTGCATCTGAATTCTGGCTACAGCTGTGCTCCATGGAGAGTCCTAAAATATAAATGATACTACTGGGCTGTCCCACCTGCAAGAGAGTGAGACAAGGTTTATGCCACCACCACATGGTTATTGACCTTTGGGGGGTGGGGGAGGGAGAACAAAGTCTCTTTGAAAACCTCAGGAAATCAGCTTCTCATAGCCTAAAGAGAGATTCTTTAAGATGAATATAACTTTGAACTGTTAGCTCTAGGGATGATGACTATATCAGACAAGATCTGGGGCACCCAACAGCACTGACTATGGCAATGGCCTGTCATGTGGATATTCTAGGGAACCAGAGTTGCTGTGGTTTGAAGAATCTTCCCGAAGTTCACATATTCACACATAGTTTGCCCCCCAAATCATGCTAATAGTATTTGCAGTGGAACCTCTGAAGTCATAAGGATGGAGACTCTATAACAGCATTAGTGGTTTTGTAAAAAAAAAAAAAAAATAGCAAGAGGGACCTGCAACAGCACACTTGCTCTGCCTTACTTTGTGATGGTCTCCACCATAGAGTAAAGAACCCAACTGAGCATGCTGGTGACATTATCGTGAACTTCATAGCCTCTGTACCTCTAAAAGAATCAAACTTATCTAGAAATTGCCCACAGCCAGGTACTCAGTGGTAGCAAAAGAAAAAGAATGCCTTGTGTCAGACATTTGAATAGAAGGGATCTGTAGGCATATGGCATAACACAGTGAGTCATTGCTCAAGTGGAAGAGATTAGACTAGTTATAGAATAACCAGATACCTTTTGTTTTGCCCGGCAATGGTGGTGGTGGGGTTCCCCAGGTATGTGTCTCTCAACTTTAAAAGTGGGAAAGCCCCTAGAAAACCTGGATAAGTTAATCATGCTAACTAGGTAGAAGGAATGTTAAAGCAAATAACACTGCCTGCTACAAGACCACACCATCTTCTAAATTCAGTAAATGAAAATCAAGGAGTCCTTAGAAGAGAGGGATGATAATATTCTTTGTAGGGGAAGAAAGCAGGTCTAATGGAGGTGGGCAAACCATTGCACCAGTGTACTGTCTTGTGCCATTTCTACTGAGAACAAGAACTCAATCTGAATTCCTCTGAGGTCTTATCTTCTTGTTGGGGAACAGCCCCGGCTCATGCTCCAACCATTGTGATCACACTTATAAGAAATGAATACACAATTAAATCTGCTCCTTGAGCTCTATCAGGAAGGAAATGGCCCGTCTTCATTTCACCAGGTCCTCTGAAGAATGTCCACATGCTGTTTTCCATTTATTCCAAATATACCGGGTCTCTAGACAGCGCCCACATTCTTTCCTTCGTGTACTTAAAATATACTGAATATCTAGTGTTGAGCAAGAACATCTGTTGTCTATTATCAGGAGCAGAAGTTCAAAAACTTCTGCCCGCTGCATCTTGCCTTTGGAGCTGCCAAGGAAAACATCACAATAAAGAACTGGACAGAACAAGGCCTTACTCACAGAGAGAAGCCAAGAGTGAGAACAGTCGACTTCGGTAGTGAGTATTGGTCCTTCTTAGCTGGTGGGTTCCTCCCAGAAGCAGATAAGAGGCTATGGGCACCCCTCCGGTGCCACCACAGAAGGATTTGGCTTCTGCCTCAGCAGAGACCGATGTAGCAGCAGGACTGTCTGGGTGTCAACTCATGTATATGCATCAACAGAAGGGAGGCATACACACTGGGCGTGACACAGGGAAAGATATTTCCAGACAAATGAGAAGTCCAGCATGAGCTATGAGGATGTGACCCTGGGTAAGAAGGTGTTTTTGGAAATGCTCTTCTGTGGCTTAGGGGAAGCTGAAAAACTGCATTCCAAGACTACATTCTTTTTTTTTTTTTTTTTTTTTTTCAGTGCTGTCTTAGGTAGGGTTTTATTGCTGTGAAGAGACACCATGACCACCACAACTCTTAAAACGGAAAACATTTAATTGGGGTTGGTTTATGGTTTAGAAGTTTAGCCCATTATCATTGTGTTGGGAAGCATGGCAAAATGCAGGTAGACACGGTGCTGGAGAGGTAGCTGAGAATTCTAGATCCAGATTGGCAGGCAGCAGCAAGAGAGAGTGAGCCACTGGGTCTGGCTTGAGAATCTGAAACCTCAAAGCCTATCCCCACTGACATACTTTCTCCAACAAGGCCACACCTCCTAATAGTATCACCTCCTATGACTCTATGGGGACCATTTTTATTTAAACCAACCCAAATACCTATACAGTATCAGTGTTATAGCTCCTGGGGACCATTCTAGCTACCATGAACATGACTGATGAATGTTTTCGTTAGATTCTAGTTATATCTATCTATCTATCTATCTATCTATCTATCTATCTATCTATCTTCTCTCTCTTCCTGTCTATGTATGTATTCTTATTACCATGACACATGGTAATAAGGGTGTTAGAGTAAAAGCCAAGAGACAAACAATAAGCAGAAGGATGATTCCAAGAAGGAGATGAGGGTGTGTTGGACCAAGCTATGGAGGTAAAGATAGTAAGGAATATTTGAGTTCTGGATATACATTGACAGTTTAACCAGGAGACAAACTCATACATTGGATATAGGATAAAGGAATCAAGGGATAGATGATCAGAAGTTCAGACAGTGGGATTCCAAGGTAGAAGCTGATAAAACAGATGAGCTTAAGAAACTGAAATTCAAATGAAGGCTGATATAGTATACAATTTTTTGATCCTCCAATTTCTAGCTGGTGTTAGGAGCTATGACCTGAGATGTGATTGCTCAGGGAAGTGGCATAGTGACTCAGGTATAGTGACACTCCACCATGTTGGAGATGTAGAAGGAGGGCTAACACAAGACTCGGAGGAGTAACAGTCAATGGAGGAGCAGCAAAGCCAGGATGTGTGCGTACCTGGAAGCCATGGAGCTGCTCTTTCAAGCATGACATCTTGATCTGCTGCACATTAGCCTGACGGTGGCTGAGACTTATGCACTGGCTCAGACAATGTAGAGGCGACTGACAACCTTACCTAATCCTTTATCTGACCACTGAAATGGAAAATCACCTCAGGTCACTTTATCCTTTGGAATGGCTCCCAACTTTCCATTGGAAACTGGCCCCAAATATCCAAAGAATGATAACGTAGAGGTTTTTTATTTGTAGCCAGATTTCAGTAAATTCAAGTATGGGGGATTTACCTTATTTATCTGGTTATCATTGGACATGCTTGGTACACAGTAGATATTCAGAAGAAATTTACTATATGAACATCTGTATGATGGTCAACATGGTGGTCTCTTCCCCCTACTTTTCTTGTTTCTTCTACTTCTGGATGCTGTTAGCTGTCCTTTCATTTTATTCCTAGGAATCAGAAAGATTTAATTTTTAATGAATATCTAGTTTTAGTAAAACAAACTAATGACGGATAAGAAAAAGGCACAACATCACTAACAGTGACTCTCTGGGTCTTCCGTGTACCTGGCATTTGACTAAGCGTTTTGTTAATCTTGTCCTCATCTAAAGACCTGCAGTCTTGTTCCAGCTTTGCTATTTTACAGGTTGTGGAGATCGCACCTTAAAATGGAGGTTGTGTATGTTCTCCAAACCCATTTCATTTTCCTTCTGGAGACATAGGTTGGCATATTTCCCTGACCTCTTTTGCAGTTAGGGTTCTCTAGAGTCACAGAACTTATAGAATACACACACACACACACACACACACACACACACACACACACACACACACATATATATATATATATATATATATATATATATATATATATATATATATATAAAGGGAATTTATAGGAATGATATACAGTCTGCAGTTTAACTAATCCAACAATGGGCAGCTATGAATGTGAAGCCTAAGATTCTAGTAGTTGCTTAGTCCCATGAGGCTAGTTGTTTCAGTTGGTCTTCTGTATAAGCCGGAATCCTGAGGAGGTAGGTTCCAACAGATGTGTTGATTAGTAAGTACAAGCAGACAAAGATATGTGTGTCTTCCTTCTTCCAATGTCCTTAATGGAGGCCTCCAACAGAAGGTGTGGCTCAGATTAAAGGTGTACCACCATGCCTGGATCTAAAACTTGCTTTGTCCCAGGCTGACCTTGAACTCAGAGATCTGCTGGCCTCAGTATCCTGGAATTAAAGGTGTGTACTATCTTGCCTGGGCCTAAGCTTTTCATGGCCACTATGCCTCAAGAACTCCATGTCAAGATCCAAGTCAGAAGTCTGTGTCCTCCAGACTTAAGATCTGGATCACAGGTGTGCCCTCCATTTCTGGATTGTAGTTAATTCTAAATGTAGTCAAGTTGACAACCAGGAATAGCCATCACATCTAGCTATGTAACAGTTGTGAATTGAGGAAGTGAAGGTACTTCTCAATGCTGCTTTCTAGCTTGACCCATGAAACCATCACATCTAGCTTTGTAACAGTTCTGAATGAGGAAGTGAAGGTACTTCTCAATGCTGCTTTCTAGCTTGACCCATGAAAACTTCACACACAAAGCTCTTTACTGATTTCTCTATCTAGAAGCTTCATAACATAATCCCTTTAGTCTTGATAGAATCAAACTATATAAAGAAACTTGATCCTTGAATAATCCCACAGGAAACACATCTACATGAAATTTCACAGGAGACAGATCTAAGTTGGTAGCTAAGCCACTGAGATGCAGTTCAAGTTATCTTCTTAATATGATTATTCTGCTGGTAAGTCTGTAGGTTTGTTTTAAGGTGAGGCATTGGTATTGAGTGTAGACACTCAAATCAGAATCAGAGGACTTGGTGAATTTGTTTACAGCACACACTTTTGGTGAGCTTTCCAGTCCTCTCCTCTAACTATAACCACAGAATGCTCTAAAGATCCTTATCTTCCATGCAAGAGATGAGAAGCATCTTCTATGAAGACTCTAAACTCTAGCCAAGAAAAAAGATGAAAAGATACAGACAATGGGGGTCTGCTAATGCGTGGTCTGATGGAGTTGATTGTAATCAGCTCCATGGCTGAGCTGAAAGTTTCCAACGAGTTTTCTGTTTCTTCATTTTTTTTTTTATTAATAACAAGCAATATGGATTACCAGACATGTGGAAAGGTTCTAACATGACATACGGAGACCACAACAAACACATAGAAGGAATGCAACTTAGAGGAAACAAGAAAGTAAAGAATTGTTGAAACAGCTTTCATTAATCTTCTTAAAAGAGATAAGGATACATGAATGAAATTAGGAAAGGATTCTTTAAAATGAAGAAAGATGAAAATTTTTTTGATAATTAAAAACACAAGAACAGAGGTTAGGCATCTAGCAAGGGGAGTGGAGCGAGAGAATCTTTCAGGGATGGAAACATAGAATATGGTGTTATGGGGAGATGAAAGGGAAAATGGAATAGGACTAAGTAGGGAGAGGGATGGGAGAGCAGAGTAAAGGATAGACTATGTAAAGGGGCAAGTAACATTAAAGGCCATTTGTAAAAAACACATGGAAACCTATAGATATAGAAGGTTCCTAAAATATAGTCATACATGAAAGGAATCTAAACGGAGCCACCAAATAATAGGGGAGACAGTGCCCCAACTAGACAAGCTACCACACCAATTCAAACTTCCAGTGCCCAGAATGGGTTGCATTTTGTTGAGTCACTGGCTGTAAGAGCCCCCATGGAACTGTCAAATATCACAGGCTATTGCCAAGACTATTGGTTGCTTTCCACTGCTTGATCGTAAGGTTCTATTGCTAAAGCCAGCACTTCCTTATGTCATAGAACATGGAAAAGTTTACGTGATGTCTAGCATTCATGATACTAGATGATACTCTGCACAAACTAACAACCTGCCTGTTAAGATATACTGGGACAGTAGTGGCACACATGTTATGGGTGTAACCAAATACCTTTTTTTTTTTTATTGTATGTAGGGCCCACTCCATGAGATGGAACCCTTATCTGACACTGCTAAAGTGGCCAAGAACCTGAGACTAAGCAGGTCACAGACCTAAGGGGGAAACCTAACACTAGTATTCTGGTAAATGGACATAGCACTGAACCCATGGATCAGTACCTCACTCAACCAACATCCGAGAAGCTTCTTTCAACAGAATTAACACAGAGACCCTGTCTCAGGCAGGGTTTCCATTCCTGCTAGATGGGAATTAACACAGAGACCCTGTCTCAGGCAGGGTTTCCATTCCTGCACAAAACACCATGACCAAGAAGCAAAGTTGGGGAGTAAAGGGCTTATTCAGTTTACACTTCCACGTTGCTGTTCATCACCAAAGGAAGTCAGGACAGGAACTCAAACAAGGCAGGAACTTGGAGCCAGGAGCTGATGAAGAGGCCATGGAGCAGTTCTGCTTACTGGATTGCTTGTCCTTGGCTTGCTCAGCTTGCTTTCTTATAGAACCCAGGACTACCATCTCAGGGAAGGCACCCACAATGGGCTGGGCCCTCCCCCTGATCACCAATTGAGACCAAAACTTATAGCTGGATCTCATGGAGGCATTTCCTCAATGGAGGCTCCTTTCTCTGTGATAACTCCAGCTTGTGTCAAGTTGACACATAAAACCATCCAGTATAGACCCACAACTGGACAATGTGCCAAGAATGGGAGACTTTGGAGCACTCTATCCCAAATGGCAAACCCTTCCTTCGATGCTCAGGAATCTGTGTATAAGAGGAAGTAAAAAGATTGTAAGAACAGGAGGTGATGGGTGATTCTGAGGAAGCATTGTCTTTCGGACACAGCAAGACATATGCACGCATGAACTCATAGACTGGCCGTAGACACAGGACCAACAGAGATTCAAGCCAGATGGATCCCTGCACGGAGAAGGGAAAGAGGACATGGGGACTCACCTCTAACCAAGAAGCAATCCAAAGTTAATACCTTCTGGAAAGGGAATGAATGGAGTGACACTGGGTGTCACACTCTAGGTCACACCCCATGCCAAGCTGGCCAACACAAAACAAACTCAATAGGATTTTTTTGGACTTTTATTTCATTCTGTTTTGTTTGGCATTTTTTAAATCTCATTTTTGTTTTCATAGGGCTTTATGTGCATCTATGTGTTTCTTGGTTTTGTTGTTGTTGTTGTCGTTTTGTTTCTGCTTCATTTTTTTTTTTTTTTGCTATTTGTTGAAAAAAAGAGGGAGAGAAAAAGAATATACATTTAGGTGAGTAGGGTGGAGTTGGGGTTAGAAGAAATATGATCAAAATATGTTTTTTTTTTAAAAAAGTCTTAAAACATGAGAACAGAAAAATATCTTGATAGAAAGATTGGAAGATAAATTGGAAGAAGTATCACCCAAAGTTGGTCTTTAAAAGGTCATAAATAAAGGCATGAAATAAGTTCTAAGAAGGCTGGGGCAAAGAAACATCGGACAGAGAAAGCTAAAGGGAAGGAACGGAAAGACAGTCTAAGAAATAACTTAAAAAAATACCCAGAACTGATGGTCAAGGAATGATCAAAGTGCTGTTCCATCACACCCATGGATGGATTAGATGGTCCCTATAAAAGGCTGTCATGTGATTTTGAAAGAGTGGAGGAAAAAGGATACTGTGAGGGTTTGGTTGGCGTTTGGTTTTTTGGCACACATCGAGGTCAGATATTAGAGATGCTCAGTGTTTCGCTGTGGCTCTCTGCATTGGGGAACCCCCGGAAGTAGGGTGGTGAGAGCCGGAGGGGTAGAGGACAGCAGGAGAACACAGCCTACAGAATCAACTAAGCAGGACTCATAGGAGCTCAAGGAGACTGAAGCGGCAATCCTGGGTCCTGCAAGCACCTGTGCTAGGGCCTCTGCATCCATGATATGGTTGTTTAGCTTGGGGTTTGGTGGGGCTCCTAAAAGTGAGTGTCTGTGTCTTTTGATTGCTCACGGACCCTTTTCTTCTGACGGGCTTGCCTTGTCCGGCGTTGATGGGAACGTTTGTGCCTAGTCTTATGGTGTCTTGTTATGACACTTAGTTCAGTTGATATCCCTAGGAGGCCAGCTCTTCTCTGAAGGGAACTGGAAGAAAAGTGGATTTGGAGGAGAGGAGAGGTGCAGGCAGGGATGAGATATGAGTGTAATGGACAGAAGGGAGGCTGTGGTCGGGATATATTATATGAGAGAATAATACTTTTTTAAAAAGAAGAAAATGAAAAAGAATCTAAGTATTTAAAAATGCTGTATATTAAAATTCCTGTAGTTATCTATAACATACAATTAACAATTATATATATAGTCAAATAACTCACCACTGTTTTGCTTAGGATGTTACTACTTGCCAATATTCAAGATGTCAGATTTGTTTTAAAAAGTCTCCATGGGGCAAGAATGTTGATGTGTGCCGGGCAGTGGTGTCGCACGGCTTTAATCCTAGCACTTGGGAGGCAGAGGCAGGCAGATTTCTGAGTTCGAGGCCAGCCTGGTCTACAGAGTGAGTTCCAGGACAACCAGGGCTACACAGAGAAACCCAGTCTCGAAAAAAAACAAAAAGACAAAAACAAAACAAAAAACAAAAAATAAAAGAAAGAAAAGAAAAGAAAGAAAAAAGAAAAAAAACAAAAGAATGAAAGCTGGACAGAAGGATGCATTTGATTTTTTTTTTTTTTTTTTTTTTTTTTTTACATTTCAACAAAATGTAAGAATCAAGCCAAAATGAAGGCATGGGGTGCACATGCCCCTGCCCAAAGCATATCTAGTGTCAGAGAAGAAAGGCATTCTCAGGAGGGTGGTAAAGGGTTAACCCAGGATGGCAGCCGTGTCTACACATGAAAAGCAAAGCCTATCAGATCTGAGCGGAGACAGACCCACCGAGGGCTGTCAACACATTCCAAGCTAACCTGAAGACAGGATGTTCAGAAGGGCCTGGACTACAGCTGTCTGTCTGAAGCCCTGTCTGCTCTCTCCTCTGTGTCCTGCTGTCTGGAGGACACTCACTGAGCCCACAGCCATGTCCTGCTCTGACTTAATCTCCAGACTCCACCCTGTAGCTGCAGAGTGCCCCACTCTCCCAGCCTATATTCTGTCCATACATCTGGTTCATGACCTATTTTGTAGTCTGGCCAGATAAACTGCTGGCTCTGAAGTGACTCTATGGTTTGGAAGAGGCATTTATGACTTTGCCCAGTGACTCCTCCAGAAGAGCTCTAGGAAACCCTCATAAATACCAACCCCAACCCCCATGTCCTAGATCTCAATGCAGACTTCCTGGAAGCCTCTAAGTAACTAAAACACCCATGGGTTTAGGCTCCTTCCCTAAACAAAGCATTGCTTAGAACGTGTGTGTGGAGGATACATACACCAGTGTGAGCAGAGGTGAAGACCTGATGAGAGGGCATGTGCCTCTTGGGTGTGTAAGGGGCTGTTAATGTTCTTGTTATTAACCTGAATGGAAGCATGTAGTACTAGCTTTATTATTATTTAAAGTGTGTTGGATATGTGATAGATTTTGCAGTAAATAAAACGGACCACTTGAACATGCAATACTGATATGTAGTCATCTCTTTTCTTTTCTTTTCTTTTCTTTTCTTTTCTTTTCTTTTCTTTTCTTTTCTTTTCTTTTCTTTTCTTTTCTGTGAGATTCCACATCACACCAGTCAGAATGGCTAAGTGACAGCAGATGCTGGCGAGGATGTGGAGAAAGAAGAACACTCCTCCATTGCTGGTGGGACTGCAAGCTGGTACAACCAGTCTGGAAATCAGTTTGTCAGTTCCTCAGAAAATTGGACATAGTTCTACTGGAAGATCCAGCAATAACACTCCTGGGCATGTACCCAGAAGATGCTCCAACATGTAGTAAGGACACATGCTCTACTATGTTCATAGCAGCCTTATTTATAATAGCCAGAAGCTGTAAAGAACCCAGTTGTCCCTCAACAGAGGAATGGATACAGAAAATGTGGTAAATTTACACAATGGAGTACTACTCAGCTATTAAGCACAATGAATTTATGAAATTCTTAGACAAATGGATGGATCTGGAGGGCATCATCCTGAGAGAGGTAACCCAATCACAAAAGAACACACATGATATGCACTCACTGATGAGTAGATATTAGCCCAGAAGCTCAGAATTCTACTTAGAAGGGGGAACAAAATACCCATGGAAGGATTTACAGAGACAAAGTTCGAAGCAGAGACTGAAGGGATGACCATCCACACACTGCCCCACTTGGGGATCCATCCCATAAACAACCACCAAACCCAGACACTATGGCAGATGCCAACAAGAGCCTGCTGACAGGAGCCTGATATAGCTGTCTCCCGAGGGGCTCTGCCAGTGTCCGGCAAATACAGAAATGGATGCTCATAATCATCCATTGGATGGAGCACAAGATCCCCAATGAAGGAGCTAGAGAAAGTACCCAAGGAGCTGAAGGGGTCTGAAGCCTCATAGGAGGAACAACAATATGAACTAACCAGTACCTCCATAGCTCCTTGGAACTATATCACCAATCAAAGAAAACACATGGTGGAACTTGTGGCTCTAGCTGTATAAGTAGCAGAGGATGGACAAGTCGGTCATGAGTGGGAGGAGAGGCCCTTGGTCCTATGAAGGTTCTATGCCCCAGTATAGGGGAATGCAAGGACCGGGAATGGGAGTTGATGGGTTGGGGAGCAGGGGCATGGGGAGGGGATAGGGGATTTTCAGAGGGGAAACTAGGAAAGGGGATAACATTTGAAATGTAAATAAAGAAAATATCTATTAAAAATATATTAAAAAAATAAAATCAGATTCCCTACTGTAGTTCAAAAAAAAAAAAAAAGTCAGGGCTATGAGTGAACTGGGCAGACAAAAAGCATCCCACAGTTCATTGCAATTGGTGAAATGGCCTAGGAAGGATAACGTAGATTTGGCATGAATGCTTACGGGTGCCAGAGGCAGGGTGCTGGGACAGTGGTGGAGACTGTGGCTCAGGGGAAGGCTTGTGAGGTTCTTTATTCACAGTGCATTGCTGTGTGCTGTGGCCTCTACTCCTCTTATCTACCCTCAGTTTTGTCCAGGAAGAATCTTTCCTAGTTTAGATCATGTTATTAGTGCTCTGCTCAAAACACCCAGACTTCCTGTCCCACATCACCCTGCAACCTTCGCTCCCCGTTTCTCTCTGAATTCACTTAACCTCAGCTAGTTTAGTATGGTTCTCTTCTCTTTCTCTTTCTCACTCACTTTCTCTGTCTCTCTGTCTCTGTTTCTGTCTCTGTGTGTATGTGTCTCTGTGTATGTGTCTCTGTGTGTGTGTCTCTGTCTGCTTCTTTCTCTGTTTCTGACTGTCTGTCTGTCTGTCTGTCTGTCTGTCTGTGTTTTGACTCTCTGCCTCTTTCTATCCCCTGTCTTTGTCTATATCTCTGTCTATCTGTTTATTTCTGTTTTTCTCTGTGTCTCTGCTCACCTTTTTCTCTCTCCATCTCTCTCTATCTTGCTCTGTCTCTCTGTTCTTCTCTGTCTACCTCTTTCTCTCTCCTTCTCTCTGTCTCTGTTGGTCTCCCTGTCTGTCTCCCTGTCTGTCTGTCTGTCTGTCTGTCTGTCTATGTCTCTGTCTCTGTTTTGTCTCTCTCTCTCTCTCTCTCTCTCTGTTTGTCTGCTTCTTTCTCTCCCCCGTCTTTGTCTACTCTGTCTCTCTGTCTTTGTCTCTCTCTCTCTCTCTGTGTTTCTGTTTGTCTCTCTTCCTCTCTCTCCCTCGCCCCCCCCATCTAAATCATTTTCCTCAAGGCCCTGGCATATGCCAGGTTCTCTGTCCAGTGGCCATGCCCTCAGGGCTCGCCTCATCATTTCCTTCCAGCTTCTACTGAGTTGTCACTCAGGGATGCTCATTGTCCTGCCTGTTTCTCATGTCCCTTTCTACCTCTCTCAGCTGCAAGACAGCTTCTCTGAGGAAAGGGCTTCCACCCACCTTGTCCACAGTGATACTCTGGATACCAATAGAAAGCAAGAAGGCAAACAAACATTCAAGCTTTTCTCTTGGCCCTCTTGGTGCAGGGACTCCAGCTCTGGTCTACAGTGATTGCTAGGTAAGGGTCAATTAGTGATGTTGCTCAACAGGCTGTCTTTACCCTGAAGAATGCCATGCAAATGCCAAGACTTACTATTCCCATTAGAAATCTGCAAGGCCCTCAGGGAGCTCCAGGAGTGGTACAGTCAGTCACCCAGGACCAGTGGCACCTTCTGGACCAACTGCTTGAGCTGCCCATTGGCACGCTCTGATCATTCAGCTATAATTCAGCCAGTTCCTTGACATGCACCATCCTATTGCCTTATAATGCTTTCACCTTATAATGCTTTCATCGAGTTACGGCTTACAACGGATCAGGACAAGCCTAAGTAAAAACAGAGATCTGCTCTGTCAGTGGAATGTGTCCAAGCTGACAGCAGAGTAACACCAAAGACTACTGGGGGCTTAACAGAAACCATTCCTTCTATTTGCTTTGGAAGGCTCTATTGACCCTAAATAAGACAAATCCAAAGACTCTTGGGCTCAGAGACTGAGTTTGCTTAAATGTCCATTAGAGTTGAGGAGCTGAAATGATCTTTATTTTTAAGAAAGGAAAACGCAAAGTAACAAGGAGAACCTCTACCTGAGGAGGCAAAGGGTGTGTGTGTGTGTGTGTGTGTGTGTGTGTGTGTGTGTGTGTGTGTGTGTGTGTGGTGGGGGGACCTGCAAAATGCTTTTAATGATGGGTGAAAGGGAAGAGAGAGTCCATAAAACTTCCTAGTCTTAAGGTAATTCACCCAAAGCAATAATTTATCAACCCATGAGAAAAAAAAAAAAAGCAGTCTAGACAGAAGCATTCCTGTGTTTTTTGGCAACACACTGAGGCACATCGTCTTAGGTAAAAGCAATGACTTGGGTATTTTTTCCGCAATTCTGATGTTTGCACACTGTTTTATGTTTTATAAAGCCCTGCTCGGGTCACCTGCCCCATGCTTCTTTGAAGGAGACAAATCAAGAAACACAGTCCCGTTTTAAGGCTGAGGAAAAATAATGAAGATTCAAAGAAATGAAATATTCCATACTCTACCATTAATGCATTGCTGCCCAGAAAAGCTTTTTTGGCATGATAGTACTATTCACTAAATTCACGTTGTCTGATACAGCAGTCCTTGGCCACACAAGGCTCTTGAGTGCTTGAGGTGGGGTTAATTTAATGTGACTGAGATGCTAAATACAAAAAGATTTAAACATTTTACTTAAATTTTGGACAGTGTAAGTGTTGAGTAGCTAGGGATGCTGACTAAGGATGGCCAGTCTATGTCTAGACTTTTCTAGTCTGAGTGGGTTCTAACCATTCTTTATGAAATAGGAAGTGAAGTTTGCTAAGAATGCACCAGCCCTTGGACCAGATAAGTTGGACTGGGCTCCAGAGCCCTCCCCTGGGCCAGCATATCTGGGCTTTATCCTGATGTCACTTTCCACGAAAGTCAGCCAGCCAGATGCTGACTAAACTCCCACAGTAAAGCATAGGGGTGGGGACTCTGGCTACCATTAGGCTTGCTATATGATTTCTTCTCTTTTGTGGCTTTCATATTCTTAAAACAAGACAAAAGGTTGCAGCTCATCAAAAGCTAGAATGACAAGCACCTATTCAATCCCTGTCACTACACCGAGGATAGATTATTTCCTTTGCAATGAGGAAGCTTGCTCTGTGAATTAATGTTGCTAGAACAAAACACCTGAGGCTGGGTAATACATGAAGAAAGAATTTGTATATATAAGCATGTGTGTGTGTACAAATATTTATATCTACAACATATACATCACACACACACACACACACACACACACACACACACACACAGACTTTGGAGTTGTAGAAGCTAAAAGTACAAGGTCACTGACTTCGCCTCTGGTGAGGGATTCAAGATAATGGCTTCACAGTAGCATGAAGGTAAAGATCAAGGTGTTTCTTTTCAGAATAATTCACTCCTATCTGTATTTACCACATATTAATTATACAACACTTATTGTGAAGTTTTCATACATACATATAACATGTTTTGATCATATTCATAAATACATGGACATTATCCTCTCTTACCAAAATTGCTCTTAGGAGAATGACTGCCAATAGTTAGAGTTTTATTACTATAAAAAGACACCATGATCACAGCAATTCTTTTAAAGGAAAATACTTAATTATGGCTGGCTTACAGAAGTTTAGTCATTATCATCATGGCAGAAAGCATGGCACTGTGCAGACAGATGTGGTACTTGAGAAGTTGCTGAAAGTTCTACTTTTGGACCTTCAGGTAGAAAGAAGTGAATGACATACTAGGACTAGCTTGAGCCTCTGAAACCTCAAAGCTCATTCCCTGGTGATGCAACTTCTCCACAAGCCCACATCTACTCCAACAAGGCTATACTTCCTAATAGTGTCAGTTCCTATGAGTCTATGGGGGCCATTTTTATTCAAACCACCACAGAGATCTACACTAATCCTTCCCAAGGGTGTTATCCCTAACGCCCTAAGCACTTCTCATTAGTCACTACCTCTTAACCATTCCACCACCTCTCAATAGCACCGCATTGAGGAACAAGCTTCTAGCCCAAGGACCCTTGAGGGACATATTCAATCCATGTCCAAGCCACAGTGTGTGTGTGCTGCAGGTGTCTGTGGCCAAACTGACTTGTTCCTTGACCCGCTTAATTAGCAGTCTTCTTAGTAACTCTGAAAGCATTGAGAACAAAGGATTGAGTGTGTCAGAGCTGATTCAGAAGATAGAGCTGAATGCAGATCATGGTTTAGATACATGGAGCCCTGAGTGCTGAGTCCTTTTAAGGTCTCCCTGATCTGTTGTAGTTTAAGGCTATTGTGACTCTCCATTCTTCAACCCTGACTCAAGGGTTCAAGACAGCTGTCAGTCTGGGGTTCGGGTTTAGGTTCACCTGCTGTTTGAAAGGCCGGAGGCCCACAGAGAGAGAAGGGTTAAGTAATCCCCAGTGGTTGAGACAGAAGCCCTTCCACCAAGTCTCCCTCCAGGAGTGCCTTCACCACTCTACAAACTAGAAAGCAAAAGCTGGAGAGACTGTTTGTGGTCTCTAGGTTGTAGGGGTCATGAGTTATTGAGTCTGGCTCAAATCCAGCCCCGTGTTCACCCCCAACCCCCGCCCCGTGCCACTTAATTCTGAGACCTTAGACAAGTCATTTAACTCCATAGCATCCTCCTTAACTAAGGGCTGGTGGGTCAATGACAGAACTATTGTGGTAGCAGAAGAACAAGAAAACACCAAACGCATTGACAAATAAACAACAGAACAAGAGGTCTCTCTTCTCTTTGATGTCTAAGTCTGTTTGTGTCTTGGTGTGCATGTATCTATTACTTAGAAGCAAGGGTGGTAACCAGGGTCAAAAATAGAGAAAAAAAAATCCACATTTTAGGGTCATTTTTAGGAATTAAATTCATACTCATGGGTAGCCAAATACATTGGGGGGAAAATAAACCATACTTTCTAAGTAGCTTATTTAGTCAGCAGTATCATAGGCCAAGCTGGCCACAAGCATGGGCCTACTGTGAAACCTACCCTGTGGTCACAGCTCAGGAAGCAGGACAGGCCGAGGGCACTGCTGAAGGGGCAGGGATATTGGCTCCACTGGAATTTTAGTTTGGGTGGTTGACAAAGTCCCCATGATCCTGCGAAGTCACAGCCAGATTCTCTGGACTTTTATTCAAGGCCTACGCAAAGCCTATAGCTGATATTAAAGAAATTAGCTGTCTTTAGAGAAGGGTAGATGTTGATGTTACATTAAGGGTAAACTGCTTGATGTTACATTAAGTTCCAGGGGTTGCCAGGATGAATTAGGGCCAAGCAAGGAACATAGATGCCATCGTTTTCTTAAAGGAGATGAAGGTGGCATATTTGATATGTCTAGCATGCCGCAAACAGAAGCTATTTATTTTACTTTAATTAAAAAATTATGTACCCATGTGTGTCTATGTGGGGGAAAGTGCATACAAGTGTGGATGGAGTTAGAGGAGGTTGTGAGCTGGTCTATGTGGGTGCTGGGAACCAAACTCAGGTCTGCTGTGAGACCAGTATGTGCTCTTGACTACTGAGCCATCTTTCCAGCCATGTGATTTAAAAAAAAATTGCTAATTCTATGAAAGTAAGGTTTGTTATCATTTAGTCTATTGTGGTAATTCCCAACACTAAGCCAAAACTGCTTGATACTCTATGAGAACAAATACCAGGGTACCATTGCATGACTCTCCTCTTTTTGTAGATGATTTAGATAGAATACTTTTTCATGGGAAATCATAAAAGAATTTATTTAAAGCAAAGATTTACCCAGGGCAGGAAACCTGATGCCCAACCAGACTACATGTTTGCTAATGTGGATATCGTTAAGGCCAGGTGGGGTTGATGTCTTTATTAAATTTATACTGATTGATCCTCACTGAGGAGTCTGGTATTCCATGGGGTGATGATCCGTCTTCTCCCGGGGATTATCTTGTCCACCAGAAGATTGACAAACATTTTTGGCAAAGGACTAGAAAGTAAGTGTATGAAGGACGGCAAGCATTTAACTGCCGAAAAAGCAAAAGGCAGCATAGGCAAGAATGAATGAACATCATTAGTTCCACAAAACTCTGTCAACAGCCAGTGGTAGGATAATGTGGTTCACAGGCACGGTTTGCCAACCCCTATTGGTGGGAAGATAATAAACTAAGATATTTATTTAAACATAAGCATCATATTAGAAAAAAATAACTTTAACCCAAATCAAATTATTGCAATAAGTTTTAAAATTAGTTTTCTTTGATACTGAAAGAAATGCACTAATCTATTTATTTATCTATCATCTATCTATACGAGTAAGAGAAAAATGAAAAAATTGAGACTCTCTTACAACACAAACCTGTTGTGGCAGAACACTTGGGTTGAAAATGTGATATGCACTCACCCCTGTCTTCTTTGTCACCTTTCCATTTCAGAGGTTGAAAAGCCAATCTGGCCAGTTTCCTCATGCCTACAATTGGATAAACATGTATCAGTACCTAAAGGAGGGCTAAAAGAATCTATTCTCTGATGGCTCTAGGTCCAACATGATGGAAAGAGAGAGATGACTCTTCTAAATTATCCTCTGAACTCGATGTGTGCATCCATATATATACATATCCTGGCAGCAGGAAATGAAATGAGAACAGAAGTTGGTCCCATGAATGATCTGTTGCTATGATAAACCTGTCCATGCAGCTTTTAAACCACTGGTCCTTTTTTATCGGAAGACTGTAGAGAACTTTGGTACATTGGGCTAGTAAAGCCACTGAATGCTGGGAACAAAGTATAAGAAGCCTTCCTAGTGGGAACTTGGTGGACTGATGCTGACAGTGGGAACCTGGTCATAAGGGTTTAAAGAGGATCACAGACTTTATCAGGAACCCTAGAAGGGATACTTATATGATATTTTGCCCAAGAATCTGGCTTCATTCTATGTATGTCTTGACATCTTGAGTTGTTTAAGGGTGATGGACTGATTTTGGTGGGGATAAGAAATTTCAAGGTTAGTTAGTGTTCAGTCTCCTGCTGAAAAATGACCTGTAAATGACAGAGATCAACACCATTGTAGAGAAATCACCCAAGGCACAATGGGATGGAGAAAGTGTACTGAGAACAAAGTCCTACGCTTTGGAGGAGTCTCCATATTATACAGATCGAAATTTATCTACAGGAAGAAAGACAAAGCTTAAAGAGTTCTTTTCTACTCAGAATCAATTACCTAAGAAAGTGCCTTCTCGGGGCCAGTACACAGAAGCGGATGCAGCTTCGGTTTAAAGGAACAAGGCTACCATCTCCATTGGCAGCAGAAATTAGATGTGCCATTAGTGTTGTGCTCATGGAACCGGTTTTGAAGGCAAAGGCAGTTTCTGTGATATGTTGAATTAAGCATCCATGGTTCTGGTCACCTGAATAATGAGCTATGATTAACAGCAGATCAGAACCACTAAACTGGGACCTTTGCTTTGCAGGAACTGAGATGTGTGCTGTGGTGAAGAAGAGAACAATAGCATGGAAGTGAAATCTTCTGAAGTGATTTTCCAGGGTCAGCACATAGAAGCTATAGTTCAGAGGTGGCCCAGGTTGCACTTTGAGCTGGTAACTGAATTTGGCCATGTGTAAGAATTTCCCAGGTAGTACTGGTTTTGAAGGCATGAAGTGGTCATGGAGAGAAGCTGGAACTTAGTACTGGGTGAAAAAAAGAAGAGGCCATTGATGAAGGTATAGCCCCAGTCGCAGTATAACTCCCAGGATCGAAGGAATCATAGAAAGAAGTTGAGGCTTGGCACCATGTGTCAGAATCAGAGTTCCCTAAAGAGTCCAAGAGAAGCTTGTAGTGAAGTTGTAACCAGTTAGCACTGGAGACCACAGCATATTAGAGATGATCACCTGCACTGGTGAGTTTAATGTCAACTTGACACAAACTGAAGTCATTTGAGAGAAGGGAACCTCAACCGAGAAAATGCATCCATAAGATCAGACTGTAGGCAATCCTCTAGAACATTCTCTTACTCAGCGATTGGTGGAGGAGGATCCAGCCCATGGTGGATGGTGACATCCCTGGGCTAGTGGTCCTGCAAGAAAGCAGGCTGAACAAACTATGAGGAGGAAGGCAGTAAGCAGCACCCTTCCCTGGCTTAGGCATCAGCTCCTGCTTCTAGGTTCCTGCCCTCACTGCTTTTGATGTTGAATTGTTCTATGTATCAGTGGAAAAAAATAAATCCTTTCCTCCCCAAGTTGTTTATGGTCATGGTGTTTTTTCGCAACAATTGTAACCCTAACTAAGATGACCACCATGGACAGCAAGTAGCATGTAGTGGAGCTGGCCCATGAGATGCCACTATGTGTGCTGTGAATGGCAGAGCCCAAGAAGTAGAAAAACTTCAGGCACTTTGAAGTCCAGAAGTTTATGAATATATCCTAGATATGGGACGTTCAGGCATAGGATTTGATTGACAATGCTGGATATTGGTTTTGCTTTGATCTGATAGCTACTGTGAC
Organism: Mus minutoides; assembly: GCA_902729485.2. Lineage (NCBI taxonomy): Eukaryota > Metazoa > Chordata > Mammalia > Rodentia > Muridae > Mus > Mus minutoides. The sequence continues at coordinate 906,320 of LR750014.1, forward strand.
CTGGTTCTTCCTTCTTGAAGTAAGAGATTATTTAACTCTTAGTTGTTGTTGTTTTATTTTTTTGAAGCCCACAGTTGAGAAATCTGTTGGATTGATCAGAATGATTCTCCTCCCCTACCCTTGTAGGCTCATATATTTGAATGCCTCATTTCTGGTTGGTAGAGTTCTTTAGGAAGAATCAGGAGGTGTGGACGTGTTGGAAGAGATATACTACTAGGGGTGGGCTTTGAGGTTTCAAAGGACTAACCATTTCTGCTCTCTCTGCCTCATGGTTGTGTTCAAGATGTGAATGCTTTTTTTTTTTTAATTTTTTTATTAGATATTTTCTTAATTAATAATAATTTCAAATGCTATCCCGAAAGTTCCCTCTCCCCTCTCCACTCCCCCTGCCCTGCTCCCCTGCCCACCCACTCCCACTTCTTGGCCCTGGAGTTCCCCTGTATTGGGGCATATAAAGATTGCAATACCAAGGGGCCTCTCTTCCCAATGATGGCCGACTAGGCCATCTTCTTAAAAAAAAATTAAAAAAAAAATAGATGTGAATGTTTAGCTATTGCTCCTCCCCCCCATGCCTGTCTTCCTGCTGCCATGCTCCCTACCATGACTCTAACCCCTAAAACTGTGTGACCCCCAAAAACTATTCTATAAGATGACTTTGACATGGTGTGTCTTATCACAGAAATAGAAAAAAAAACCTAAGACAAGAGACTTTGGATATTTTAGAGTCTTTGGATATTTTAGAGAAACTCTGGGCATTTTTAAGAGCTTTTGGGATATTTTAGAAAAGCTTTGAACTTTGAAAAAGATCTTGGATATTTTAAAGAGACTCAATTTTGAAAGTGTTTAAATTTTTAAAGACGCTGTGACTCTTTAAAAGTTAGAACATGCTTTATAGATCTTGGGAATGAACAAGAAAGGAAAGATTATGGCTTAATAATGACTTGGTCGTGTGTTAAGTTGATAAGGGATCAATCATGCTGGTTGGTTTCATCAGCTTGACACATCTAAGGCTAGACATATCTAGGAAGAGGAAATCTTAACTGCAGCAAGAAAGTCACCATGAAGGCTGGCCTGTGGGTGATCATGTGGGGATTGGCTTGGTTGTTGACTGATGTTGAAGAACCCAGCTCACTGTGAGTAATGCCATTCCTGGGTAATGCTGCAAAATGGCATAAGAGAGCAGACTGAGCAAAACAGAAAGTAAAGTGATAAACAGTGTCCTTCCTCTGTCTCTTCTTCAGTTCCTGTTTCCAGGTTCCTGCCTTGAGTTTCTGCCCCAACTTCACTCGTGATGAGTGATGAGTTTGTAAGATGAAGTCAATCTTTTCCTTTCTAAGTTGTTTTTGGTCACGATGTTGTACCACAGTAATAGGAATCCTACCTATAACATTCCATTCTTCTTTTCTCTCCCAAGATTTCTTTTTAAATACATGTACATGTGCGTGTGTGTCTATGTGTAGGTTTCTGTACATGAGAGTGCTGGAGCAGATATGAGGGAGTTCTGAGGAAGGTGTCAAGTCCCTGGATCTGAAGTTACATGCAGGTGTACACTTCCTAGAATGAATTCTGGGGACAAAACTTAGGTCCTCTGCAAAAGCAGCATGGTGCTTATAGCTGCTGAACCATCTCTCCAGCTCCATCCTTGTTTTTCCATGTTCAAATAAAAGCATTTATAGTACCATTATGATAGTTCAAATATGTAACTTGTTTTAATAGGAGCTCATAGTTAAGAAACTTTGAGCTTCTAAAACATTAGAATTTTTAAAGACTATAAGGACTTTTAAAGTTAGACTGCATTTTACATTATGAGCTAAACACAAGACTCTGGTAACAGTGGGTAGAAAGTTATGGCTCTTAAATGATATGTTTGTCTGTCCAGTTGACAGGGAGTGGAACTGTATTAGTTTTGTCAACTTGATAGAATCTAATATCATCTGGGAAGAGTCTCAATGAGGGATTAGCCTATGCGCATTTCTGTAGGGGATAATTGTGATTATGTTAATTGAAGTGGGAAAAACATGCCTACTATAGGTGGCATCATTCCCTAGGCAGGGGATCCTGAACTGTAAAAGAATGGAGAAAGTGAGCTGAACACAACCATGCCTGTATGAATTTTTCTTTGTTAACTGTTTATGGGTATAATATGAATAAATACCTCAAAGTCCCACTGCTGTGACTTTCTGTGGATTTTGACTTGAAACCATGAGTTAAATATTTCTACCTTAAGTTGCTTTTATCAGAGTATTTTACCACAACAATAGAAAACCAAGATAACTCCTTCCTTCCTTCCTTCCTTCCTCCCTTCCTTCCTTCCTTCCTTCCTTCCTTCCTTCCTCCCTCTCTCCCTCCCTTTCTCCCTTTCTCCCTCCCTTCCTTCCTTCCTTCCTTCCTTCCTTCCTTCCTTCCTTCCTTCCTTCCTTCCTTCCTTCCCCCCCCTCTCTCTCTCTCTCTCTCTCTCTCTCTTTCCCCCTCTCTCTGTATCTCTCTTTCTTTCTCTTTATTTTTTATCCTTTTTAAACTGGGAACATGGATTCAGGGCTTAGAGCTACAACATCTTAACTGCCACTTTGAAGTGGAAAACTAATAGACCATGTCCTTTTCAAAGGAAAGAAAGGTCTTTCTTACAGTGTCACCAAACAGAGGTGCCATTGTCCTGAACTGTCAGCTCTTCCTGTCACTATTTGTTTAAGCTACTGTTAGTTGGTTGTCAAATAAAGTAGGGGGAATCCTAGATTTTACATGGAATCACTAAGATCTTGAGAAAAAGACATGCTGGGAACTGTGCCTCTTTGTTTTCCTTTTGAGTGATGTCTTAGCTAAGCTTCCTCCTATTCCCTGTGTGGGCAGGAGTTCTTGGCTTTTGATTAATAATACCTGCATGGTGCTGTGCTTCCAGCTCAGTATAAATCTTCTTTTGCATATGGGGGAGGATTCTGGCTTCAAGTTTTCAAGTAGGATGGTACCTTAGCATGTAGAAAGCAGCTTGGTAGCAACCTGAAGTTGCATTAGTTTTTCCAAGATGTTTCTGCCACCATGGTGTAAGTCACTCCAGTTAAACAGATGATATCAAGTGAAGAAGAGATTCTGTGTTGTGGTGAGTGACTTGCTCACTGCAGAATCACTTCTGTAAAAAGACAGATGTCTGAACACAGGGTAGAGGTGGATGATCAGCTTCTAGACCATAGAGCACTAAGGAAGTGTTCAAAGATCCATGTTCCAAAGAACAAATAATGTAAGCAAAGGTGAGAGTCTTAGCCTTAAACTTTGGGGCCTTATTTTAAAATGTAATGTCATGTTTTTTAATTTAGCAGTTCCTATGACTTGCTGCAGCTGTGGCAAATTTGTTCATAAGGCATTTGAAAAAGTAAAGGGTTCAGGTACCAGCTTCCTCAGAAAGGAAGAGGCTAAAGTTCACAGGAGTAGGTGCTACCTGGTGGAGGTGTCAACAGAGTTCAGCTCTCACCATAATCATCCACAGTTTGGAAGTAGAGGTTGGTACCCTGTTGTCTTCTGAGCCGAGAGTATTTTGTACCCTTCCTGGGTCAAGTATGGGCACCACCAAGACAGATTTCAGAAATTGGCCTCCTCCCCATGTCTGGGGGCAACTTAGACTCAGATTGCTGGATATTTCCTTCTGCTCATTTCCAGGGACCTTCCACATTCCAGGCAACAGCCCCTTTCAAGAACAAAGCTACCCAGGCTCATTTGGAATCTGTAATTGTGGCTTTCCCAAACTGCATTCAAAACAGAGCATCTAAGATCAAAGAGAAGTCACGGATGTCTAGCTGCAGTCCAAGAGAGGGTCAAGGGTCAGGGAGGTCTTCTGGGGCCAGCTTCTGCTTGTAGGCATGCCTCCACCAACTGTTTAAGATGGCCCATTGATTTTATTTTTAAAAAGGAGTTATTTATTTTATGCTGGGCACAATGGCACATTATTCCAGCACTCAAGATGCAGAAGTAGAGGCAGGTAGATCCCTGTGAGCTCAAGACCAGCCTGGTTTACATAGTAATCTCCAGGCTAGCTTGGTGAGAACTTGTCTCAAAGAAAAAAAAAAAAAAGATGTATTTATTTTTATTTTATGCTTATGTGATTTTTTGGCTGCATGTAAGTCTGAAGATCATGTGTGTGATTAGTGCTCATGGAAACGAGAAAAGGAACTTCTATAACTGGAGTTGTAGACAGTCCTTGGCTGACGTGTGTGCTGAGAATTGAACCCAGGTCTTCTGGAGGAGCATCTAGTGCTCTAAACCATTGAGCCATCTCTCCAGCCCCTTCTCATATATTTTTATGGCTAAAAAAAATTAAAGGCAGATGTTTATGTGAGACTGTAAAATTCCGAAGCACACATGAATGATAAATTATTTAACCAATTTGAAAAATCAGTCTGTTGAGTTTTAGTCTTGGAGAAGGTCATTTCAAAGGTCAGATTTATCTCTGTATTAGACAGAGTGGCTATGCATTTCTCCATTTTGGTTTTGGTTTTGGTTTGTTTGCTTGCTTGTTTGTTTATGCAAGGCAGGGTCATCAAACTATGATCCATGGGCCAAATTTGCTCCATAATCTTTACAAATATTCAATATATAACATTCTATTGGAACATAGCCAATAAACTACAAAGCTGCATTTTCCACAAATGCATAAGAATTAAACCAAGAAAACTGAGGTAACATGTGTGATGATAAATCTTGATTGTCAACTTGATGGGCTCTAGAGTCAACTAAAGACAAGGCCCTGGATGGGTCTAGGAGGAAAGTTCTAGAAATGCTTAACTGAGGTAACCTCAGAGTGGGCACTAACTTCCACCAGGGAGCTCAGATATAAAGAGGACCATGGAGAAAACAGCTTTGCCTGTCTCTATGGGCTTTGAAATGCTACTAAGATCTGCCACGCACACCAACAGCCTGTCCATCACTGAGGACCCACCTTAGTCTCTCTTAGGCAAGTGACACTCATGGTGATTTTTAACTCCTACAGCAGCCTAGTGTATAGGAATTAATATCATTGCACGGCCTCAGTGAAGGTAGATTTTTTTTTGGTTATTGTTCACAGAAATTTTTTTTTCATTTTAGGCTCTTGCTCAGATCCATGTGATTAACCCACTCAATTTCTTGATAAACAATACAGATTAAAAAATAGTTATAGAGAAATTGTTCATTTTTATGTGTTTGGTAGGGGAGGCAGATGCGCATATGTGTAAGTAGAGGGGTACATGCTCCCAGGCATGCATATACCAGGCATGCGTATACCAGGCATGTGTATAGAAGCCAGATTAGGATGCTGGGTGTTCTGTTCTCCCACTCTATTGAGGCAGAGTCTCTCCCTGAACCTGGAGCTAGCTAAGTAGCCAGAAAGTCCCAGTGAGCCCATCTAACTCCTCACATCACTGAGACAGGTACATACACATGACTACACCTGACCAGGGGGGTTGGGGATTTGAACTCAGGTCTTCAAGCTTGTGCAATATCTTCCCAGGCTCAAGATATATTTTTGAGTCATAAAAAAAATTAAGAACATAATATGTTAGTTTGGTATATTCTTCATCTAACATCTTATGTCCACAGTAAAAGTATTAAACAAACAAACAAACAAACCAAGAAATTGGGGTAACAAGATGCTTATTGCCATGTTTGCTGACCTGAGTTTGATCCCCAGAACTCACAGTAGAAAGAGAAAACTAATTCCTGGGAGTTGCCCTCTCTCTCTCTCTCTCTCCCTCCTTCCCTCCCTCTTTGTTTGCTTGCTGTCTTGTTCTTGCTCTCTTGCTCACTCTTGCTCTGTCTCTCTGTCTCTCTCTCTTGCTCTATCTGTCTGTCTGTCTGCCTCTCTCTTTGCTCAATGTCTCCTGCTCTTGCTCACTCTTGCTCTGTCTATCCCTTACACACAAACACAAACACACACACACAGAGTAATAATAAATAAAATAAGAATTTAGAAACTAGATTGATATCAGAACCAAATGATGAGTGAAGTTTCAGACCTAACTGAAGTTTAGCCAGCCTTCAGAATACCCGCTCCCTGTGAGGAACAGATTTATGATTCTGTGCTCACTCATCACGTCTCCTGAATTTCCTTCATTTTGGAGCATAGTGTTCATTTTCCCGTTTCCTTTATGACCTTGCCAATTTGGAGCAGTGTGGAGTGGTTACTGTCTCTCAATTTGGGTTTGCTAGACCTATCTCAAAATGATGCTGAAGCTGTTAATTTGGGTGAAAATGGCAAAAAAAAAAAAAATAGAGTGGTTTCGCATCACATCAGGTGGACTGAGTCATCAACACATCTCGTGACTTATAATGCTAGCCCTGAATGCTTGTATCTTCACATGCCAAGTACCACGGAGAGACGTGAGAACAGTTAGACACAATTAGATGCTTCCCCTCTCAGAACTGCTCTAAATAACTACCTACATCAACTCCAGTGGAGCTTCAGTCTCAGTAGAACACTTTCCTCTTCAGTTTACTTTTTAAACGCCACATCAAGTTTACACACAAAGATGTCAGTGAGATGCTGACATTGCTTTTCATTGAACTTGAGCTTGAGAAAACAATTTCATCTGCAATCCCATTGGTGTCTGGCCAAGTCCTTTCTCATGTGTGATAGAAGAAATCTTTCTCCTTGGATGTTAGTCCTTCCTTGTGTGTGTGCATCTCAGATCCTGCTCTCAGGTGTAAGATGGGGAGCTGCTGATGGTTAACAGACATTTGAGAGAGATGGCTGACAGGGGCAGCTGTTTGTGTCACTCGTCCTGCAGTCACCATGCCCGGCGCTCTGCTCTCTAGTCCCCTGGTACATAGCCCTTTCCATCTCATCATCCTCACCCCTGTACGAAAGTCACTGTCTTTAACATGCCCAGTGGGATTAGCTTTGCTGGTGATGAATTCCTTTCATATGTTGTATATTTTCAAAAGTGTTTGTTTCAATAGAAGCAACTCTGTTCATGTATCCTTCCCTATCCCCCATTCCTTAGAGCAGTCAGCTCAACAGTGTTCAGTATTGTCACAAGGTTGTTCAGCTACTGCTACAATCAAATTTTAGAACACATTTTCATTACCCTTCCCTCCCAAATAAAGCTTGTATTGAGTGGTCACCACTCTCAATTTGTTCCTCCCCAGTCTCCTTAAGGGTAGGTGACCACTAATTCAACTTTCTATTTCAACTGCTTTACATATTCCTGATGTTTCCCATAAATTAAATCATATGACATGTGATATTTCTTCCACAAAGATATTTTCATCAATGATATGCATCAATACATCATTATTTTAAATATTATATTCTATTTATTATGTTGAGCGTGTAAGTATATGTGTGAGAATGTGTGATACACACATATGAGTGTGCAGGGTAACGTGCCCATCTGTGTGCATGTGGAGACCAGAGGAGAGTGTTAGGTGTCTTCTGCATCACACTCTCCAATACTGTCTGCCTTATTTCTTTGAGTCAGGGTCTCTCCCTGAACTGGATTATTTGCTCTGTTATGCATCAAGCTGTCCAGCTTCTTTGAGTATCTGCTAATCCTTAATTAGATTCAAGGCCGTGCCAATTCTGCAATTACTCAGTGTTTCTGAATTCCTGTAAGTGTTCCTGTGCTTTTTTCTGGAACACAGTCAAGTTACTGAGAAACAGTCCTGACCCTTCAGATTGTACTTTGATGATCGATTGAATGGGGTTAGAACATTAATCTTGGGTGTACTATTCTCTGGTCCTGAAGCAAGAACCTGTCAACACTCTACATGCCCTGTGACTTGAGAAAATTTCCAAATGTAATCTCAGAAATACATGGTATTTCCTGTCTGTAAATACACAGTTCTTTCTCATGATCGTTCTCTACCTGGTCTTAGAGCTTCCTCAGAGTCATACTGACCAGAAGGCTGTTGAACAGGAGAGCCCTCTGCAGAGCTCTGACCTCTTCTTCAGCATCATGCTGCCTTCCTAATGCTGCCCTCTAACTCTAGAGGCCTTCATATCATTGGACCTCAAGTTCTGCTCCACTGAGGAGATTTGGTGGGCCCTGATGGTCTGTCTCTTTTCTATCCCAAGTCTGGTCATGTATGCTAAGAATGTCATTAGCTCTGTGCTTTTAATCTTTCCTTCATTGACTGATGCCCATTTTCCCAAAACACCATTGTTTTGTGTATCTTGTCTATGGTTTTTATTGTCTCTGATAGAGAATGAATCAGTTTCTGCTACTGCATCTTGACTGTAATGGAATTCTCCCAGCATAGACTTTTAAAGCCAGACAGAGCCTCAGCTCATTTGGGGAGTTCATCTTTGAATGTTTTAGCTGAAGCAGAAGAGTCCTGTGGTCCGTATTAATTCAGCTGAGAGACTGCCTTCAGTCTTGGCTCTACACTGACTAGCTGTGAGTTCTTAACTAATTTTCTCAAGAAATAAAACTTTGCTACTTCTATCATCCTTGCTCTTTCACAACTTTCTGTGGGAGTCACTTCAAACAATATTGGGTGTAGCGAGAATTTTGATTCCTTTAAAAACAGAAATATTATGGGGATAGGTTGTTGTTTTAATTCCAGGTGTGGGATATGGGCTGCTTCAGATTGGCCACAGCAGCTGACTATGATTTGCCTCATTCTCCAGCAGGGGTTTGATTTTGCCAGCTACAGATAGTTTCTGTGATGATGTGATATTTGGAATTCTGGGGATTTTTCAGAGGATATATAAATGCTAGAGCCCCAAGAGTTAGGGAGTGCCTGGTTGGCTGGTTGGTGGTTAGATGCTGTTGGATGTTGTTGGGTGTTGTTGGGTGCTGTTTGTCAAATGTCATGTGCAAAGAGATGAGAAGAAGAAATTAGCTATCATGATGGTAAAGGTCAAACTTGCCCAAGAAAATTGATGTCCCTAATCAGCAGGAAGTAGTCTAACGATATTGTTACCCCCCTCTATCCTTTTTTCTTTCATACCTAGTGTTAGGGGGCTGAAAGGGAAGAAGAGGGGTAGAAAAGGATTCAAGAAAAAGGCACCCACAAAGTAGCCAAGGTCAAGCTACAACTGGGCTTCGGAGATTGCACAGATGACAGACCAGCATGAGGACCATAGCTCAGATGGTCCTCCAGCACTCAGGGAAATGCCAAGTATTTGTGGTAGCCCTGCTGTCATCCCAGAATTCAGGAGGGAGAGACAGGGATCTGCAGAACAAGCTGTCTAGCTAGGCTAGATGAACTGGTGAGGTCTAGAGGTTCAGTAAGAGACCATGTCTCAAAACCTAAGTGGCAAGTACTGGAAAAAACTCTGGCCTCTGTACATACTCATTCTTACATGTGTGCCAACACATGAAATCAAGCATACATACAGGCATAAAAAACATAGGAGATCATTTTAAAGACTTTAGGCTATGATCTCCACATTACAGTTCAGAATGGAGTAGAAATACAAGGACAGTTCCGGTCAAGCTGTTTCACTGAGAAATATGAGTTGACAGAGAATAAAATAATCAGATTAGCCTTTAATGAGATTACAACCAACAGGCACAGAGCTTAATAAAGTGGTAAAAAGTATAAACATCTCAAGTTTCTATCCAGCCCAACAAGCAAGCTAAGTTTCTAAAAACCATCTTAATCAGAAAGTTATAGTGATAGGAAATGTTGGTTAACAGGTCAAAGTCCTGCAGCTTACTACTGTCTTCGCCACAAAACTCCAGTTCTAAAACACCACTGGGCTGGATCCTCAGAGCGTTTGCTACCTACCACCCTTTCTCCTTCAGGTCTATCCCCTAGCTTTACCTTTGCACTTTGAGGATGAACTTTTTGAGACCCAAGCTTTTCTCTCTAACAGGTTCAACCCTTCACATCGTTCCTAAGGCTCACAGCACTTCAATGAACCCGCGTTTGAAGATGGGAAGAGCTAGGCTCCTACAGGAACACTGTGTCTAGATAAAACAGGACAGCCAGAACTCAGACTCAGGAAACTTCTCTTACAGGAATGCAGGGTGTTCACTCATTCAGTAAGCCCTGATGAAGGATGGCTCTGCTGAGGCTCTGTACCACTAAAATATATCACTAGAATGGCTTGGGCTTCATTCTGTTCCCTGTTAAATGGAGACAGTGGTCGCTATCACAAGATGATGTATGTAAAACCATAGCAGACTTAGCCCTCCACACGAATGGAAGATATCATTGCCTATTTTTATGTAACTATATTTTGAATTCCCAATCCTTCTGGAAGATTCGACATTCCTTCAGTCTGGGAAGACTTAACCTTGCCTCTGTATTTATTATATAAATCTCTCTGCTTATGGAATCCACTAATGGCTTTTCTTTCCAGTATTTTCTCTGGTGGAAGCACCCCATTCCTTAGGATTTTCACAGGGACTGACCCGATGTCTTCATCTTCTTATGACACCTCTCCCTAAAATATATGAGTGTAGGAGGGGTGTTTGGAAGTAGGCCACTGGGGAGGAAAAGAGGAGAGAGGAAAAGCTAGTGTTTGCATGTTGCCATGGTTACAGGCATCACCTCCCTTCTGCCTAGGACTTGCCCTCCCAGAAAGCCTGGTTTTAATTTCCCCTTTGAAATGAGGCCTGGGCCTTGCTGCCAATTTAGATTTCACTGGTCAGCTGTTTGGCAGATTCTCTCCCCCTGAGGCCATTTCTTCTGCCCAGACTACTCAGTGACCTTTAATGCAGCCACGTCCCCTTGGTCTAGTGGTTCTGCTGTGAGTTAGAGTAAATGGCCTTATTACTGCTACTCTCCCAAGCATCCTAAAAAAGAATCACTCAGGCTATAGTTGCAGGATAGGGTGGGTGGCATCCTAGGAGACAAGAATGTAAGGAAACCTGCTTCTACCAAGGGAAACACTCCATGTTTTGGAACGTGCGTTGTGTAGATTGACTTATACAGGACAGTGGTGCAAGAGTATGAGGGAGAGGAAAGACAATGGTTCAGGGCAGTTTCAAGAGCTGAGCTATGGGCGATGCAGTTGGATTCACTATAGAATTTGTATAGTGTAGACAGTTTGGCTCCATCTTTCGTCAGATTAAACGCCCAGATTATAGCATGGGCTGCTTGGGAGGCACTGTCCGCTGAGGAAGGTTTTAAGTGTGAGTTGGCATGTGGGTCTCGAGAACAATGCGAATATATTAGTATCACTTTATGGAAGAGAGGTGGATTCCCAACAAAGAAGCTCCTAGGGTATCAGAAGCCAGGGAGAAAATGGGACAAAAGTTGAAACACTGAGATCCAGAAAGGAGATGAACGGGGGCAGGTAGGCTGAGAGAATGATGGTCTAGCATCCAGCCAGAGATGCTGGATTTCTTCTGGGGCCTCTTTTGGATGGATCCCAGAGGAACTTCTGAGGTTTGTAGGTGGTAGACAAGGGATTCCTTGTGCTGGTCAAACAGGTGTGTGTGTGTGTGTGTGTGTGCACGTGTGTGTGTGTGCGCACATGTGTGTGCAATGGAGTCTTGTAAGCTCTTCAGAGGTTCAAATGGCAGCAATGGCTGGACTTTATGCTATGATACTGATGGATGTGTTCATGGTTTCCTGTGTTTCACAGAAACTCTTCTCCTGCCAACTGCCCTCAGTGGAGTCTACTACAGTCCACCTGAGAGGTTCTTTCAGTGTGGAATCCCCAGGAAGTGACTTCAGACTCCCCAGTCTTCTTTCTGGAGTCTTTCTTTGCCCTTACACAGATTTGGAAGAGACTGGAAGGAGTGGCCTTTTTTTTTAAGCCAAGAAACTGTCCTGGCTGTCCCGTTCTTCAGAGTCTTGGGGATTTTCTCATTCTACATCAACATGACCAAGAGAGACTTTTAAAAACCATTTCCAAGAACAAAATTATTTCTTAGAACATGGCTTCCCACCATTCCTTTAGAGATAGAGGCCATTGACAACTAGATAGCAACTGTCTTTGCTAAAATGAAGGCTGTGATGTTCTCCCCTCCTATAAACACATAGAGAGCCAGGCAGGATTAGTGTGAGACTAAGATATGACAGCCAGGTCCAGGGCAGTTGAGTAACTTTGTCTAAGCCTAGGGTTAGAAAATAGGCTGTGAACTTTAGACCTAGTGACATTTCTTTGCTCCTTACGTGTCATGTTACATTTGAGATGTTAACTTGCCAACCCCCAATTATTCACTGTGTTTCTGGAATATGGAGCAGAGCCTGTCCTGTGTGAACCACACTGTTCAGTATTATATAAAACATCTAAAGTCTGGGGCATATTGTGAGCAGTGTTTAACATTCCTGAACTTGAGGTCTGGCCCCCTTGGCCTGTTTTCTTTGATGCTAAGTTAAACATCAAGGCTGTAATGATAGACTATGCATGTCTTAATAGAGAATAAAAGCTGGTCATTTTGCACGTGCACAGGGAATTCCTTTAAAATAACCAAATATTAGGAGTTTATTTTTCCTTCTTAAAATAAGAAATTGATTTATCTTCAAAAGGTCCTATCCAGAGTTCGTCTTAAACAGAGGATTTTTCAGATGCCCAGGATGTTAGCGTCTGTTCATTCAGCATGTGTGAGACATAAAGCCTGACAGCTGCCCCGGGAAGAGGCACGCTCTCTTCACTTCTGCTGGACCTCTGCAGGAACCTCCCAGCTCAGCTTCTGCCTGCCTTCATCTCCTTCTTCTCCATCCCTAACCTTGGCTGTGAGCATTTCATGATACGTGTCAAAACAGCTCACCTTTTCCCAGTTTTATTTTGTATCTAGATCTCTCCTTCCTTCAACAGATATTGTCTGAGTAACTCACCCAGTGCCAAGTGCTAGGGATATAGCAAGAATCATACAAGATGCCAATCTTTGTTGGGTTGTTTCAGGGACCAGAGAATAATAGAGAGAGTAGAGACAGAGAAAGAAGCAAAGATGAAGAGGGAACATAAAGTGTGAGAGGGAAGGGACAGAGAAGACTTGGGAACAGAGCTGGAGAAGAGCCATTATAGTATTAACAACGTGTGGTAAGCTTAGACCACATTGAAAAAGATCTTTTGAGCCCCAACCTCTTTCACTCAGAGGTAAAATCTAGAGGACTAGCATTTTCCTCTTAAAGCCTACAAGATCTAGATCCCCCACCTCCTCTTGGTGCCATCTCCCAAGTTAGGGCTCCCTTAACTTTAGTGGACATCAACTCATCTGAATTGGTTTATTCACCCAATAGATGACTAACTCTGGAGAAATCTGAGTAGTTTGCAGTTTAGCTAGTAGTAGTGTATCAAAGCTATGAGTCCAGAAAAAAAATGTATTTTGATTAGGTAGATGGCTAATGTCAGGGTGCTTTGAGTTGAGAGAAACCTTTGTACTATCTTTACAATACTTCTGACGATAGGGAAAATTTTAAAATAAAAGTCTCTCTCTCTCTCAGGCCTGGAGAGAAGGCTCAGTGGTTAAGAGCACTAACTGCTCTATAGAGGGAACAGAGTTTAATATCCAGCACCCACATGACAGCTCACAACTGTCTGTGACTCCAGAATCTGACAACTGCATACAGACATACATGCTGGCAAAACACCTATGTGCATAAAAAAATTAAAAGTCTCTCTCTCTCTCTCTCTCTCTCTCTCTTACACACACACACACACACACACACACACACACACAAACACACACACACACACAAACACACACACACACACACACACACACACACACACTGAGCTTGACTCTACCTTCACCTTCCTCTTCCATGTCTTCAGATGCGATAGGACTTAAGAATGTACACCTTCAACTGGTCCCCAGGACCAACTCAGAGAAGAGACATCTTCACATACTCTCAAATGCTTCCAAGTGTTTGTTAGTGTCCACATTCTCTCTGTGTTTGCTGAGAATCAGTCTCTAGAGCTATGAAATCAGAATCTCTAAGGAGGACTCCAAACCATAGATGGAAACACCTTCACTGGGCTTCTTGAACCAGCTTGCAACTAAATAACATAATGTATGTTCTTCTACTTTATGTATAAGTATGTATAAATATATGAGTCCATTTCATTTGATATGAGATACCTATACAAGCAATATACAACATGGGCATAGATATACTTTCCTATTATATACTAATATCATTATAAATGATGTTTTTCCAGACATTTATATCTTATAATAAATATAAATGCATCGCTTTTTGTTCATTTATATTTAAAGAAGTTAGGATTCATGGCTTGAAATGCAGACAGAATTCACTGTCAGAGGACTTATTGATACTGTTTTTTTAGATGGCTCTATGTTCTGCAATGGCAGATTTTTCTATAAGTTTGTGCATGCTATTCCGTAGTATTAACCAGGTATAGATGATCCATGTTTAGCATGGGCAGTGTCTCAAACCTGAACCTTCCTCATCTCCCTCCATTATGCTCTCTGAGACAGTCCCACTGTATGTACTGGCTCTTTTCTTGTTCGGTGTGGTTGGAAGACAGGCTCTCACCACGTGCTTCCAGCTGGCTTCTCTCTTACGATCCTCTTACTTGTGTCTCCCCAGAGGCGAGCACACACGCACACACCCACCATGCCCAGCATTTAATGAAAGCTTCATGCACGGGCAGCTTCTTGGCCAACAACTTTAGTGGTGAAGAAGACAAATATAAAACTGCTTGCAACTGGCTTCAAAACTGTGCAGAGATGAAAGGGTGCAGGAAGTCGACTGGCCACAAATACAAAGGAAGCCGACTTCAAAAGGACCAGAGCATCAAATAAAGAGCACAAAAGGTATTTCAAGAATGAAAGGCAAGATGCATAGGGTTACCAAAGGCAGGTTAAGGAATGAATGTGAGAGATCGGACTTCTTCCATGGCTACCATCTGCAGACATCTTTAGCCAGGCTGTTACAGAATTCAGGGACACAGTCTTTCTCAGCCTTGGGGGCATGTTAATGGGGACATGCATATCACATTTACTTGGGGGGACAGAACCAAAGAGAGCATGCTATTCTTTGTTCTTCGCAATTCATGTTCTATCTCTGTGTCCCCTGTCCTGAGACTGGATTCTCTCTGTCTGTCCCTTGCCCCCAGACTGAGGAGTGTTTATTAGTAATGCTCATGGGAATAGACTTTTTTTTTTGTCCTGCAGTATTTCCTTGACCACAGAGTACGGCTTTCGCTCAGAGTATAGTTGCTGCTGCTGTTCTTAGTGAATTCTCCATTCCCCTGGACGAATCACACACTTCAGTAACAGTAGCTGCCATTCACTGAGTGCCAGGCATAGGCTGGTGGTAGAGCTGGCCCTGCAGTGGGATCTAGCTAATATTTATTGAGCTTTCCCTCTGCTCCTGGCTCTCCTATTCTTAGCACTGTTTCTGTTCACTCATTCAGCTGTGTAGCAACCAAAAGCACACATGTTCTTGTCATCCCCATCCTCCAGACAGGAACACCGAGGCCCAGAAGTTTTCCTGGCTATCCCAGGCCAGTCAGCAGAAGAACTGGCTATCACACTGAAGCCACAGTCCCAAAAACACCATGCTGATCATGCTATCTGTTCATATTCTTTTTCAGCCTCACATCCTGGTTAGGCAGATATCACGGCTATCATGTCATACAGAGTCACTGCTAATGAAGTGACCTTAGTAAAATTACATGGAATGTTGTAAAATGGGCATTTAAGTCTGGAGTGTGGTATCACCTAGATTTTACAGCTGGCTGTCAGACAGACAAGTTCCTATTGGCTGTTCTACTGGTGTGGATGGAGAATGTTCACCATAGGTTTATGTATTTGAGTTCTTGGTCCCCAGCTGGAGGTTTGGGAGGTGTGGTCCTCCTAGAGAAAGTTTGTCATTAGAGGTGGACTTAAGTGTCAAAGTCTTGTGGCATTACCAGTATGCAGTATCTCTTTTCTATGCTTGGAGTTGAGATATGAGCCCCCATCTTCTCACTCCATCTGTTTGTGGCCATGCCTCCTTGGAGATTGGTGAAGGGTTAGCTCCCATACTGGAACCTCCAGCAGGACAGCCAGAAGATGAGCCCTGGGGATCAAACACCACAGATAAGGACATGCTTCAGTTAGTCCTTGCTTCCCTTCAAAGACAAGGGCAGGGCCTGGGCATTGAGGCACACACCAGAGCTGACAATCTGGGGAGGGGAAATGGTGCCAATTGGTACTATATTGAGAGTTCTGACAGCCCCTTGGAGACCCCTGGTGGACAAGTAAGTTTTGTTTCACCAGCTATGTGCCAGACAGTTCCTGTGCTCGGGCCGTAGACGCAAGCTTGGCCTTCACTGGACTCACACTTTGTAGTTAGCATAGATGGTCAAGGAGAAAATTGCAATAGAACCTTTAAGTGCCATTTTCCCCTGGGCAACTGCATCCAGCACCTACATGATGTTTGCTAGTGGTTTCAGAGCAGGCCATTGACAGGGCTGATGTGTCCCCAGTGCCTGCTTCAGCATAGGCTCTGGCAACTGTGTGTGTGGGGTCTGTGTTTCCCCAGCCCCACAGGTGATCCGATCAATCAGGGGCCTGGCAGGTCTGCCAAAGCAAGCTGCTCACATTCATCACCCATTCCTGAGCATGCACTTGCAATTAGGAGATAGCACATTAGATGCGGCTCAGCCTGGGGATTCATCTGTGTGGTGTATACGGAAATTCTACCAGCCTGCTAGATAGAGCAGATTGAACAGCCATCATTGCAGAATGCTGAGATAATTAATGGGGGGTAACAAAAGTTGTTATTGTTAAATCAAAACAATTCCAGGACCTTTCAAACAGTTAATAAATAAAGAGATATTGTAGATAATCATAGCTAATGCAGCTATTTTAAAGGCAACAATTGAGCTAGATCCCTTTAACAGCAGATTAATTATCTCTTCGGTCACAGCATGTTTATGAAGTTAGAATTGTTGTGCCTGACAGGAAACAAAGGTTAGTGCAGATGGGAATGCTTGTAGAACCATTTGATATATTAGCACTTATAAAATTACTTAATGACCTTAAATTGTATTTGTTGCCTAGAGATTTATTTCCCATTTATGCCCTGTATCTTTAGAGACAACCTTTTCCTTGGATTGCCTTGCTTTTATGAAAATAAAAGCGCCCCTTCAGAGGGGGAAATAAAGGTCTATAAAATCGTGAGTGAGAACATCTGTAGTTGATCCAGCCAATCAAGACACACAAGGTGAGAAGCAGAGAGAGGAAGAGGAGGGGAGAGGAAGGAGGGAGAAGAGGAAGAGGAAAAAAATAAAAGAAAGAGGAAAGGAGAAAAGGGGGAGGAGGACAGGAGGGAGGAAGGGGAACGCAGGATGGAGGGAGAGAGGAGAAGGGAAGGTAGGAGGGTAGAGGAGAGGGGGGAGGAGCAGAGGAGGGAGGAGGGAAGGCAGGAGGTAAAAGGACAGGAGAGAGGAGGAAAGGAGGGAAGAGGGGAAGGGGGAGGAGGAGGAGGAAGAAAAAGAAGGAGGAGGGGAGGTAGGAGGGAGAAGAAGTGTGTGTCAGAGAACAGTATGGGATTCACCCTTCCATTTTCTTCTGGTGGATCAGACTTTACCAAAACTCATTTAGCTTTGAGCCAACAGAAGCCTCACTTAGCCAAGTCCTGTCAACAGGACAGTTACCTCACACAGGGACAGCCAGAAAGCACCTTTCCTTTTCCTCTCCTCTCCTTGTCCACCGCTCCCCGCCCCATGTCCTCCGGTGCCAGTATGTCAGATAGGATAGTCGCATAGTCGCCAGAGTGAGCAGTGCTGGCTGGGGTGGATGGTGCTGTGAAGCTGCGGGGTCCATACCCTTACCGCATGGATGTGATGTGCAGTTCACTAGCCAGTTAGCACAGTAAGGTTGTGACGGAGGCCACTTGTTGGAAGAATCTGCACTTTAGAGGCTCCGCTCATTTGTTTGTAACGCTTCAGGAGCCGTCCTCCGTCCTCCTGAAGCAGCTGCCACGGAGCTTGGTCCCTTGCCCATGCATGGGCCACTCTTGCCTGGTCTTCTCTGTTATCCCCAAGGGACTTTATTGGAGCTATGGTGGTGCGACTCAGACCCCAGGGAAGTTCATGTCACTTCCTGCTGAGTGCCTGAAGGTAAGAGCTGGTGAGCAAACTCTTTCCCTTCCCCCTGACCATGACAAGTCCTGAGATGTAGTCTATCTCTCAGAGAATCATACCCCCCCCCGCCCCCAGTGTCCAACAGCCACATTTAGCCATGTCCAGCTCAGCAGTGCATTCTCTGCTCGGGGCTTTCCCTCTTTGGTTAGCTGTTTTCTAAATGCCCACTGTTCCTTGATGCTTACTCCTTGATGGACATAACTCTGCTGTCTCTTTGAACCTCTTGATGGACAGAACAGCCCTGTTTCACTGCATCCCATGATGGACAGACATTCACTGTCTCCTTTTACTTAGGGGCTGGACTTGGGGACTCAGTTATAGAGAAGGGAGTTCTGCCGGGATAGTGTGTCACCTCCAAAGACTGTGTAATACAAAGATTCCTTCCTTCCTGGGGTTGTTTTTCTTTGTGGCCTAAATTGTGTCCCCTCAAAATCCATACCCCAGCTACCTCAAGAAATGTATCTGGAAATAAGGTATTTACAGGGGGTAAAGTCAAGCCATCAAAGTGGTTTCCGTGCCTTTGTGCCTGGTATCCTTATGAGAGGAGGAAACCTGGATACACACGGACAATTGCGCCAGACACAGTAAGGAGGCAGACATGTTGCCAGCAAGTCCAGAGCCTCACTCATCTCTGTGGTGTCAAAGGACAGCCTCTGAGGGCCGCCATCTTGGTCTCTAGCTTCCGGAACTGAGAGGGAGTAAAGTGTTGGGCAGTCTGGGCTGTTTTTGTTATGCTACCCTCTTTCCTTCATCCTCTTTTCCTTCCTCCTTCTAAAAGGCCAGCTGCATGTTCTGTGGGCAACCCTTTGAGGAACTGAGGTCTCCAGATAGCAGTCATGTGAAGGAGCACGGGGACCTTGGCAGGGACCTGATGTGAAGACCTAAAGCGGGAGTCATCTCTGAGCTGCCTCTGGCTCCTGACCCTCAGAGCTGCCTGAGAAGATCTAACCCTGGAAAATTCACTTGAATTTCTGACCTCCAGAGCGGGTAAGATTAAATTGTGTCTTTAAAACCTGTAAGTGGCCGGGCGTGGTGGCGCACGCCTTTAATCCCAGCACTCGGGAGGCAGAGGCAGGTGGATTTCTGAGTTCGAGGCCAGCCTGGTCTACAAAGTGAGTTCCAGGACAGCTAGGACTATACAGAGAAACCCTGTCTCAAAAACAAACAAACAAACAAACAAACAAACAAACAAAAAAAACAAAAAACTTTGTAAGTGAGCTGGGGAGATGGCTTGGTGGATAAAGTTCTTATTGTACAAACATAAAGCCATGAGTCTGGATCTCCGGTATCTTCAGGGTAAAAAATTAAGCCAGGAATTGAATAGACAACACAGTGGTTAAGAATATTTTCTACTCTTCTAGATCAATGTTTGCTTCCCAACACCTACATTAGGCTGCTCACAGCCACTTTTAGCTTTAGCCTCAAGAGATATGAGACCTCCCTCCCACACACATACTGTATGTACATACATACATACATACATACACACACACACACACACACACACACACACAAATAATCTGAAAAAAAGTCAGATATGAACATTTTTGCTTGTAATCCCAGTATTGAGTGAGAACAGGGAAGAAGGTAGATCAGTCAATCTAGCAAAGTGATAAACTCCAGGTTTACTGAGCAATCCTTTCTCAAAGCATATCACACACACACACACACACACACACACACACACACACACACACACCTAAATAAATAAAAATAAGCTAAGTTCATAAATGTGTAGCCATTTGTTAAATTATCAGCAAGAAGCTGGATATCTCATCCCTGTTTCCTCTGGGGAGTGGACTCCCCTTACAGAGGAACTCAATCAAAAGAGGGCTAATCTGTGTCTACAGGAGGCCCAGACAGATGCTTAGCAGTGGCTATGGGGCTTGAATTCATATTAGACTTGACTTCCTTTTTCTTTCCCAGACTCTCTGTGACCAGCACAGCTAGTAAGTAGACTCATTTTTTCTCTTGGCCCAGCAAATGGTTTTCAGTGTCTCTGTTCCAGGTAGCTGTGCAAAGACAACAGAAGGCCCCGTTAGGGCAGACAGATTCTTTGGTTGCAAACACAGATCTCCTTAGGACAGCACCAGCCAGCTCTCAGGAATGCATGCCCTCTGGTCCAAAAAAAAAAAAAAAAAAAGCCACCACCTCATTAAGGGCACAGGTTAACTGAGCCAAATGGATCTCCCATCGCCCAGAGGGAACCAGTAGACCCTGTGTGCAAACATTAGCTTGACAGGGGAGAAGTTTCCCCTTCTTCTGTGGAGGGCAGCAGACAGAGTAAATATTAACATACAGGAAGCTTTACTTTCTGAATAGGCCCTGGGTTGCTAATGGAGCAGAAGAACGCTTTGAGCCCTTCCTTGTTATCAACCAAGGGAAAGCCATTCTCCTTGGACATAATGTTTGATGTTGGGCCTTGTAGGACAAGGGGCTTCTACCTGGACCAGACAGCAAAGTTCTTGCAGTCTTGACTCTACTCCTCCCTGATATTCTGCTATAGGAGGCCTGAGGTGAGCTGGTCCATCTGTTTACAATGCTCTGCTATAGGAGG
This sequence comes from Mus minutoides, assembly GCA_902729485.2. Classification (NCBI taxonomy): domain Eukaryota; kingdom Metazoa; phylum Chordata; class Mammalia; order Rodentia; family Muridae; genus Mus; species Mus minutoides. The sequence goes on from LR750014.1 coordinate 926,848, forward strand.
CCCTGGCAGACACCCATCTGTTCACAAAGTGACTTTGATGTTGACCGGCAACAGGAACCCTCTTAAGAAAAAAGACCCCCTGAGCTTGCTATTGCCCCCAGCTAATTCCCAAAGAAGCTGTCTGGTTATGAGAGCTTGGGGACTGCCTGCAGAGTGCGATGACAGCGGCTCAATCTAAAGCAATTTAGAATGCACAGCTCGCATGTTTTCTTGTAAGGAAGAAAGATTCATTGAACAGAGGTAGGTACCTGAATTGATTTCCAAGACCTTTAAAAATAAACTGTAGGCTCTGCCTTTTTATAAAAAAAAAAAAAAAAAAAGAGAGAGAGAGTCAGAAATGTTTGATAGAAGCACCGTATGGCGAGGTGAAAGGGGGGTGCCTCTGTGACAGAGAAAGTCAGAGAGAGAGAGAAGAAGAAGAAGAAGAAGAAGAAGAAGAAGAAGAAGAAGAAGAAGAAGAAGAAGAAGAAGAAGGGGGAGGAGGAGGAGGGAGGAGGAGGAAGAAGAGGAGGAAGAAGAAGAAGAGGAGGAAGAGGAAGAAGAGAGGAGAGAAGAGAGAAGAGAAGAGAGAAGAGGCGGGGCCGGCCAGGAACACATGGGGGGGGGTGAAATTGGGAGAGAGGGAGAAGAGGCAGGGAGAGAAGGGGCAGAGAGTAAGAAAGTAAGCAGGAAAGAAAGAGAGTGAGGAGGGGGCATGCAGTCCCTTTTACGGTGAGCTAGGCATACCTGGCTATTGCCAGGTAAAGGTGGAGCAGATTTGGCCTAGAATGAATGCTAACACTGCCTATCCCACCTGCCTGCCTAACCCTCTTAGTATCTTGTTCAATCTTGCTGCCTCTGGCTGGTCACAAATTTCAGGCCAATGTCCCATGCTCTCAGGTCCCGTCCATGCATCCAGTCCCAAGCCTGGAGTCTCTGACCTGTTCTGTGATAAGAGCATCTCTGTACCCAGGATGTTTCTCTTCCATTCTCGCTACGGACACTGTGCTGGCATCCTGCTTATGAACAGAGCTAGCTTCTTGCTTGCCTTTTGTCTTCTCCATGAGAGTACAAGTTCCCCAACAACAGGAACATCATTTATTTCAACCATGGCTGTATCTTAGGGTCCAGAGGACTTCTCACGTATTGCAGGTTTACTGGGGTGAATGAATCCAGGCACTGTTAAATGAGCTCACCACTGCTCTCCAAAGGGTACTGGAGCCCACAGACTGATGTTTCAAATGTTGAAGCTACTTTTGTTATTTGTTTGTTTGTTTATTTATTTAAGAGACCGGTATTAAATTTTAAAAAAGTGAAACCAGGTTCACAGCTTCTTGCCTGGTTCCTTCTTTTCTAACCAATCAGCTTGTTCTTAGTCCTTCTTCGCTTTTCCCTCTGTTCCTTCACTTGGGACAGGCCACTGTTTCTCTTTCTAAGGACAATCAAAAGTCACCAGGAGAGCAGCTCTTTCTCCTTTCACTTTCCTAACAAACATGTCTCCATGGCCCTGTTCCTTTCCTACCCACTGCTTTCTCAGAGGATGTGGCTAAAGGACCACAGGCCACCTTGGGCCTAAAAGAAAGCTGACAACCAGAAGGCAAGCTCTGGAATTCCCTGCTGCCTTTTAGTGTGTGTGTGTGTGTGTGTGTGTGTGTGTGTGTGTGTGTGTGTACATGTGTTTGTGGGGGTTTGTGGGGGATGTGCTATAGTACACATGGGGAGGTCAGAGGGCAACTTTGTGTTTGGTTTCCTTTCATGCCCAGGTGTGTTCCAGGGATCAAATTTGAATTGACAGGCCTTTAACAGACTGCCACGAGGTGGGGGTGGGAGTGTGGTAGGGATAGAACCAAAGAAGTTCCCATTTCACTCTCCTGCACACTAAAAATAAATTAAAGATAAATGCAGTTAGATTGGTCTTTACTTCCACTGTATGGATGTGGCTCCCCCCCCCCTTTATAAAGTTTTTTTATTGATTCTTTGTGAGTTTCACATCGTGCACCCCAGTCTCACTCCTCTCCCCACCCCCCATATTTACCCTTTTCCCTCCCAACCTGCTCCCCCAAAATAACAAACAAAAAGCACAGATAACATCTGGTTGTGGAAGTTGCAGTGTGTTACAGTGTGATGGCCGTGGCCCTTTAAGTGACAAATTAAGTTGCATCTAAGACACTGCTACATGAGCAAGAAAGATGGTGGTAAGAACCTTGAACTCATTTGTCCCTTTCCCTGTCCCTGCTACTGCTAGACCTTGGCGATTCACTTGGCCTGTGGCCTGAAAACTAGGAATAACCTCTGTCTTCTGAGGCGTCTAAGATTCTTGACATGGAAGTTTCTGGTACAATTGGACATCCATAGAATGATACTGTGTTCCTTTCAGTAAGTGCTTCCTGTAGTCAGACCCTTTTCTAGGGGCCTTGCCTCACGGAGCTTATCCAATTGTCCCAACAGCCATGTGATTCTTTCAGCATTTTTCAGATCTGCAATCTGGGGCACACAAGAGTTACCACCAGATATGCCAGGAAATGGGGTCGGGATCTGTGCACCACAGCTGCACCTTCAGAATGATTCTCTTACCATCTCTGCTGGGAGAAATTACCATGCTTAGGCATCAGCTACTAGGGTTTCTTCCCCCAAGTGCGCATGATAAACGTGATGACTTTAAGTTACTCACCATGAAACTAGCAGATAAAATCAGAAGGGTGCATCCTAGGTTTGCAAAAGCTGGGCTCTGCATGTCATATTTTAAAGTTTCTCCCCCCAAAGTTAGAGAGCATATTAATTATAAAGAAGGTCCTTGTCAGATAAGATATCATTCCTCTTCCAATGCAAAGGCCCCTGCCATAGTCTCACCTAAGTTGGGATTTTCTACCCGCAGTGAGGTAGCCTAACATAATCACATTTTTGTGTCCCTGTGTCATGTGATGGCCACTGGCTCTACATCCTCTATATTCATGGACTGTATCTGTAAGTTGCCTTTCTCATAGCCAAACTAAAAGCTCACACTTAAGGTGGAAGCATGTCTAGCTATAGACATTTGCTCCTTTGTTCCTGTGATTAAATATCTGTTGCAAATGCTCATGTCTACGACTGGCATTTCAGTGCAGGCAACAGAGCTAGCCTCAGCTCAGCAAGCCTTTCCTCTGTCCAGTGTCTCTGTTGCTCAGTGTAACTGCAGGATGGAAGGTTTAGCATCTAAATGAGACTTCAGAGGGAGAATGTCCCCTCCCCCACTTCCGTTTACCCTGAGCCCTGAAATCAATAACGTCATGCCTCATCCTTTCTTTAACCCCAAATAAGTCTTTACAAATCCATGAGGTCAGGCTTAATTATCCCAGCTGCTTCCTCATCCAGCAACGAGTATAAAAGATCTGACTTGATTATTCATCTTTCAGCCATTTATTTGCCAATTCACTCATCATCTGTCCATCTATCCATCATGAGGATGCATTGACCATTTCCTTTTGGCTGACACAGTGGTGGGAAGTCCATAGTAAATCAGATACTCCATTCAGGTCACCAAGGCGCATCACCATGCTCCCATACCATCTTGAAGCTTCCCCAAACTTTCATGGCATAAATTTTGCCCCGTCGTATATAACTTGCACTCTTGTTGACTTAATGGCTGTCTTTTCAATGAACAAACCTATTGTCTTAAGTAGCTTCATTTAAAGGAAGGTTTATACTATTGTTAACACATCTTTCATATGTTGTATGTTTTCCTAATGGTTATGTGCAGTGTTCACAGGCCATTGATGGCTACTAAACCACAGTTCAGAGAACTGAGATAGTTCATGCTTCTTTTATAAAGCCACTGTGAAACAACGACGTTCCTCGTGCCTTGTGTAAAGTCTCTAATCGGGTGATTCTCTAAAACTTACAACTAAAACCTGAACTCAGATCTCCAGGAACCTGTTAGATCTCAGGCAGCTCATAGATCCAGAAATGAGCTCAAACTGGACTGTAGGAGGATTCCTGGTCCAGCAAACCCATTAGAAGATTGGAAAGTTAATTCTATGAATAGTCACACATGTCTAATAAAACAAATTGGAATATGATAAAGTATACTGTTGCGGGAAATCTTTGAAAAATAAGGATGTGGCACGTCTTCCCCAACCCTAGTGCCTGCAACTCTCTGCCCTGGCGGCCTAGCCAGCCATGCACTGGAAAGCAATGGCCGACCTGTTTTTATCCCGTGGAGATTGACTCAGAACTCCACAATCTCTCTACCCAAATTGCTAGGTTCCCACTGGCAAGTCACTACCACGCCAATCCCATGCTTCAAATCCCCCACGGCCCTTGTGGTGCACATCAGGCAAACCCGTGCTTTTCTGCAGTACCTTTCTCTCTTGAACCCAGACGAATTGCTGCGTGAAGACACAGCAACACAAACTTAGTTCAGAAACAATAGTAACTCAGTCTCTGGGTGCAACAACGAAAGCCTAATCTTGTAAGCCTTATTAAAATTTGATTTCTCTGGTGGTAAATCCTTGTGGATCTGCCATGATACCAGGAAACTCTAGCAGCTACGTCCTACCCTTATGCTGCCCCACCCCCACCCCCATTCCAAAAGGGCCTAACTCTCTCCTGCTTCCTCTTTTCCTCTCTCCAACTTGGAAGTCTTGCCTAGTTGCCCAGTGATTGGCTCCTTTATTAGGAGATCGGTTCACAAGAAGTCACCTGAGTACAACTCACTCCTTGTCCACAACCCCTTCCAGGAAAGCAGAATTAGCATACAAACAGCACCAGGCCCATCCACGACAGTACACCACATCTCTTGTAGTCAGTTGGGACCTTTGAAACCTCATATCTGAGTACAAGACATTTATCTTCCTGAGGGGGTTAGGGTCAGACAGGTTTTAAAGTTATTACTCTAGTGTCATGCTGCTTGAAAGCCAAGCTACCTTGTTGGCATCACTGGGCTGGCAAAGGATGTTATATCATAGAATTCCAGGGATAGCCATTTATTACCAGCACCCTGTCTGGTCCCCTCTCCCTCTCCCTCTCCCTCTCCCTCTCCCTCTCTGGAAGAAGGGAGTGCATGCAAGTGTTGTATTCATCTACATATGTGTGGTATATATAAGTCCCATACAAAGACTCAAGAAAGACATTAGATATCCACCTCTATCACCATTTTATTCTGTTGGTCAGAATCTCTCAGTGAAGCAGTAGCTAGACTAGTGCCCTAGTAAGCCCCACCAATGGAGTTACATATATGTGAGCAGCCATACCGTGCTTTTTATATGGGGACTGCAGATTTAAACTTAGGGCTTCATGCTTGTATGTAGCAAATGTTCTTACTGAGCCATCTCCAAAGCCTCCACTGTGTATTATTGGAGGTCAGTACTTATGCACCATCCTAGGATAAAAAAACGGCCATATAATGTACTATATTTTGTCCTACACCTTAGTTATAAGCGCAGAATCAAGCCACCAAGATAGGTTGACTCACAAGGCTAGAAGTACTTGTTATCCTGTCTCTTTGTGTAGCAAGTCTGTCTGCTACTTAAAAATGCAAGAGAACATCACAGAGTTGACAAGAAGAGCAGACTCCAACGGGCCACTGATTGGACAGAACATGACTATGTTCAACTGTGGAGTCCATGCAAATTCATTTCAATGTTTGCTTCTCTTAGGGGATCTGGACTGAGGTTATGTGAACAGAGGGAGCAGAGGTCTCCCTCCCAGGATCTACCAGAACTGCCCCATTTCCCTGATCCTGGCTTCCCTCCCCACCATTACCAATACTCTGGCCCTTGAGGACACATAAATGGATGCCTTTAACATTTTAAGTAATAAATACAGAGTGATACCCATAAGTGGAGGAGAAAAGCTTGGGAATAATGTAAAAAAATTAATAAAATAAAAAGCAAAAACAAAACTGTGATATTCTCCCAGTAACAAGAGGCCCAACCCAATTTTGAACAGTGAATCACAGCCTTGGCCAAAATGCCCTCATTACAATCTCTGCTGTTGACACACGCTAAGTGGATGTCAGCTTTCCCCACAGCCCTGACCACTCCCTGTGTTCTCATCCTATGTAGCCTTTACACTTCTCTCTAAATCTCCATCATTCCTGACCTCATGCAGCAGGGGCCAGTGCCTGCTCCTGGGTCAGCCCGGTACCTTACATTGAACAACAGAAACACTGATTCAATTCTTTTCCACTTGAATTCCCTTTGACGGTGTAGCTCGGACTTCATATCATATCTGGGACGGTGTGGTTGACTTTGGGCCCCATGTCAGTGTGAATGCCAGCAGTTCAGATGGTTTAGAAGAAAGCCAGCAATGAATCCAGCTGCTGTTGCTGGGTTGTTTTTTTTTTTTTTTGAAGTATGCTTGAGTGACTGGTGGCTTATGGAACATTAATGTTTATCTTCATACATAGGTCCCTCTGTATCCATGGGCGACCAAAGTGTGTGAAGGAAGGTCACTGAAAGTCACAAAGCATGGGTTATGGATGAACTTGGATGGAATAGCTAGCTGGTCTATAAACATCTCTGTGGGATGATACTCACAGCCTTTCTTCCCCATTTCTAGCTTTAATATTATTGTTTATTATACCAGTTATCAAGCAGCCCAGCCTCTGGGGCAAACTCTTCATGCATATATACTTACTTAAACATCACAACAACCTTGTGATGAAGGTATCACCATCCTCTTTTTATAGTGCTGGAAATGAAGACATCAAGAAATTAAATCACATAGACCAGCCATGGACCAAAAATCTGGTTGACTTTTATGACATTTGTGGTGTGTGTGATGTGTATGTGTGATGTGTGATGTGTGATGTGTGTGTGTGTGTGATGTATGTATATGTATGATGATGTGTGTTTATGTGTGTGTGATGTATGTTTGATGTGTGTATGTGTCTATTATGTGTGTGTATTTTGTGTGATATGTGTAGGTATATGTGTGTGTTTTATGTGCATTATGCATGTGTGGTGTGTGCGACATGTGTGTATTGTGTGTGATGTGTGTGTAATGTGTATGTATGTGTGTATTTGTGTGTGTGTGATATGTGATGTGTATATGTGTGTGTGATGTGTATGATGTGTGTATGTATGTGTGTGATATGTGTGATGTATGTGTGAGGTGGGTGATGTCTATGATGTGTGTGATGTATGATACAAGTGAGATGTGTGTGATGTGTGCGTTGTGTGTTTGCAGATGGTTCTCCTGTGCCTAGAATATATCTGGGACAGAGTAATGGGATGGAGGCATAACTAGAAATAAAACTGGTACTCTTGTTCCTTGTTTTCATTCTGGGTCATCATGTAAAATGCTTCCAGAGCTTTTCAGAGTACAACTGCTCTATGCCTCTTAGAGACTAAGAGGTGACACCCAGGAATCTGATCTTCATATACTTCCCAGGAGATTCTGATGGAATCAGCCTAACTGCAGACTGCAGAATCCACACAGCATGCAGTACTACACTGCTTGGCCAAAACTTTCCAGTGTTGAAGGTTTCTATAATGTGAGTAAAACCATAGCATATGCATCACAATTCATGAAGCTTATGATGATGAGTAATTTTGAAATAATTCATGTTTCACAATGCTTCCAATTGCTTTCTCCATGATAGCCATCAGAACAGAAGGGTTAGGTCTTGGGAGTCAACTGGTTCTTCCTAACACATGCAGCCCTCCCAGTTCGTCAGTTATTGAACTCATTGTCATTCCTACTGAAGAAAGCAACTCTCTTGATTAATCTAGGAAGTAACCCAGGTTTCCTTAAATGTCAGTTTTGTTTTTAAAGAATTGAGACCAGAACTGACCTAGTTGACCCCGAGATAATCTTATGTCTTGTTTGACCAGGAGGGTGTTCCAGCTTTGCCACACTTAGTCTAAACTGTGAAACTAGGTGAGAATCCTAGATAACACAATCATTCTACAACCAGGAAGCAAAGAGATCCAAGAAGATGAGCTTTGTTCATAACCACTGAGGAATTCTTAGGCCTTGAAAGAAAAATAACGTAATATGTAACCAAGATAGGCATGCAATTCTTGGGCCCCAGGGGATGTTAAAACACAAGGTACATGATCATTTACTTAGGAAAGTGGAAAGCAATGCAAGCATCTAGTGTGTGATTCTGGTGGCTTATTTAAGAGTCCAAAATTCCAACAAGATAGTACACTCTGGTGCTTATGGTACCTCAGGTGTACATCTTATACCAACATTTATTTGAAAAGAAGCTAGAGACAGAAGAAACTGTTTTCCACCTCTAGGGTAGAGGCCATCTCAGAGTGAACAAAAATTTTCCCACCACTGTAGAATTGGAGCAGGCACAGTGGACTGAGGATTCGGGTCTTAACATCACACCCAAGGTCTAGTGGCCTCTTCTGAACAAGCTTGGCAACCCTTCAGGATGTGAAAATTCTAGGCTAGCCTTGTACTCCTGGATCCAGAGACAGATACTTCAATGTGTGTCCAAGCCACCCCTTTATTCTCACGTGACAAACCTAAGTCACTGGGCAAGAGTCCACTTGGTCTTTGGTGGAGTTTGGTCCCTAATCACACAGTGTCCCAGAGCAGTCAGGGAGTTTCCTAACATTCTTCAGGGAAGTTGTCACTTTCAGCCCTGCCCTGTATTGTATTCCCTTACAGAGTTAGATGTTAGGGAATTGATCTCATTGAATTTCCCCCAAGATCATACACTGGGGTGCAAAGCAGGGCTCAAACTTGACATGTCCCAGAAGACTGACTGTCGCAACACACAAGTTCCCAAGTAGACACCAAAGGGCAGAGGAAGGCTGCACAGATCACAGGGCTGAGATGGTTTATGTTCTTAAAGACTTTCTTGATTTTACACCTCAAAAGAGTGACATGTGAAGGGCAGACATTGGGATCAGTACTGGAGTGTTTGCCTGGCATGTGTAAGACATGGACAGAGATAATACACCAAATACTTAGATCCCAAGGACTAGATGAGGAGGGGGGAGGAAGAGGAAGGGTGAGGAGCAAGAGAAAGAGAGGGAGGAAGAGGAGGAGGATAGGGAGGGGGAGGAGGAGAATGAGAAAAGATGAGGAGGAAGAGAAGGAGGGATAAGGAGGGGGAGGAGGGGGGAGAAAAGAAATGAAGGAAGAAAGAGAAGAGAAGAGAAGAGAAGAGAAGAGAAGAGAAGAGAAGAGAAGAGAAGAGAAGAGGAAAAGGAAAAGGAAAAGAAAAAGAAAAAGAAAAAGAAAAAGAAAAAGAAAAAGAAAAGGAGAGAAGAAAAGAGAAATTTGGATGGACAGAGATAATTCAACAAGTACTTCAGTTTTAATTTTGGAGATGGTCTCAATGCCAATGAATCTGACATGTCTCTCTCTCTCCTAGTGTAGACAACTCTTCCACTGTCTTTAACACACACCAGAATTAATTAGCTTCTCACTGACAGCAATTCCTGCTTTAATTTTTTACTGCTTTTTAAATACAAAGTATTATAAACCCACTGTATAAAATTGAGAAGTACTGAACACCATCTTAAGAAAGAGGAGGGAAAAACGCATCATCCTACAGTCCATGACCAAGCAGTGTTAGCTCTTTTCCATTACTCCTACACTTAAGGTCTGGGCAACATTGTAGAAAGGGCATGGGGGAGGTTGTAAAAGGCAGAGGACCAGGACATCTACTTCGAGATGGTCTCTCTTGGAGGAGAGACAGAGAGATGAGAGAGAATTCAAGCAGGAAAGGGAAGGATAGGGCAGAAGGGTAGATCTTGGTCTAGTTGGGGATTCATATAATCAAGATATATTGTATGAAGTTCTCAAATAATTATTAAAAATATTGTTATTTTAAATCAACTCTCCAAATGCATTTTGTCTTTTCAGTGACCTTTAAAAGTTCTTAATGATTAAGAGCCTAATGTTAATCTATCTTCTACTTTTCTCTTGAGTGAGGGAAAACATCTAGAACTTTCTATGACACACTGTTGTTGCTAATTTCAGTTATCATTAAGCTGTATTACAAGACTGATAAGATATTGCTTTCTTTTATGATCTGTCAGCCCTTCAAAATTACAGATATTTGCCTAGATTTAGCTACAGCTTTGTCACTTCGCTGGGTCACAATATTTTCTACAGCTTCAGTTTTCAGTTATATAGAATAATTATTTTGTCTGAGTAAAATACTTTAGAATAATTTTAATAGTGTAGGTCTATTGGTAAAAACTCAGTTTAAGTGTGAGCATGTCTCTATGGTCTACCTGGCTGTGTAGAGAACTCCCAGCTGACCAGCATCTCTTCTCAGGTCCAGTGAGTTGCTTCTTTTGAGACTATTCTGTGCTCTCCAATGTCCCCCAGTGCTATTTCCAACAAGACCACACCTCCTAAAAGTGCCACTTCCCTTGGACCATGCATATTCAAATCACCACAGTTGCTCTAAACAAACAAACAAACAAACAAAAACTGGTAAGGATCCACTTGCTTGATGCCTTAAGAGACACTAGTCATGACCTAGTCAAGACTAGTCATACGTCTTTCTTTTTTCTGTGCCCAAATTAAAATCTATGTTTTTGTGTCTACTCATAGGCTGAAACTCTAACAAAGGACTCTCCAGTGTCCCCCAGTTGGCTGATTTTTTTTAGGTTGCTGTCAATCTAACAGTTGAGTCTTTGGAAATTACCTTGATTTAGTTTGGTTGTTTTGCTGAAATTTCATTATGATATGCCTGTATTTATTCTTAGTATCCTGAGTGGGATTGTGCACATGTGAGTGTGTGTGTGTGTGTGTGTTCTGTGTATTAATAGCTCACCATTCCCTTCAATCTAGGTATTAATATCTAATTTTGAAACCTTTCAGCCTTAAAGTCTTCAAATATTTCTTATGTTATTTTATTCTTCCTTTGCTTGTGAGATTTTAATTATGTGTATAGTTTGCCTTCTCCCTATGTTGTCTGCCATTATAAATGAATATATATATATATATATATATATATATATATATATATATATATATATATATATATATATATATATATATATATATATATATATATATATATATATATATATATATATATATATATATATATATATATACACACACATATAAACATAGACATATTCATCTCTTTTCTATGTGATTGATCCTGCATCACATGTCTTTCCATTGTTCTTGTCCTGGCTATCTTGCCAGCTTTCTTTGTGATATATTTTCTGAGCAAAGGTCATGCTAGTCTCTACAGGACTTTTGGTCAAATACCTTGGTTAGAGTTTCAGTCTATGAGTAGACACAAAAACATAGATTTTAATTTGGGCATAGGAAAAAGAAAGACGTATGGTCATGACTAGTGTCTCTTAAGGCATCAAACAAGTGGATCCTTGCCAGTTTTTGTTTGTTTGTTTGTTTGTTTGTTTGTTTAGAGCAACTGTGGTGATTTGAATGCATGGTCCAAGGGAAGTGGCACTTTTAGGAGGTGTGGTCTTGTTGGAATAATTGTTGTCTTGTTGGAATAATTGTTGCCTTGTTGGGGGAAGAGTATCACTGTTTATGCGGGCTTTGAGGTCTCCTAGTGCTCAAGTTCCACCCAGTGTAGAAAAGAGCCCTTCCTCCTGCTTTCCTGGGGAATACACTCTCCTTCTGATTGACTTTAGATCAAGATGTAGAACTCTTGGCAACTCTAGCACCATGTCTACCTGCATGCTGCCATGCTTCCCACTGTGATGGTAAAGGACTGACCCTCTGGAGCTATAAGGCAGCCTCAGTTGACTTTGGGTAGCATGTACATTTCACTTAGGCTTGAGGAGATGAGTTTTGCTGAACTTCTTCCAAAATACTCACATGGGTATTTTCCTTTTCCTTGATGTCTAGTCATCCTCAATGAACTTAATCCAGCCTTTAGTCTCTGCATGCACTCAAAAGGCTTTCTCTAAGATCTCTGATGTATGTCATATCACTTAATACAATAGCAAGTTTCAGTCCCCATTTGACTGGACCCCCTAGTAACATGCAAATATATTCTTTGTGCTTTGGTGGTAATTTATTCCACCTATGTAATCTTATTCATTTATATTTTGTGGTTCTGGGGATTGAACCCAGGGCTTTACAAGTGGTTTGCCGCTAAACTATCCCTCCATCCTCTAAAAATCTTAATTCTCTAATATGTAAAATACAACTGAGACGCTCTCTTTCCTAAGGTTATGATGGGAATTATAGAGAGTGTATAGCAGAGTGATCAGCACATGGTACATGCTGCACAATGGCGAGCTGCTGTCACTGGCAGAAATTCTTCTATCTTTGAATACAAGTGTGGTGGTTTGAATATACTTGGCCCAGGGAGTGCATTATTTGGAGGTGTGGCCTTGTTGGAGTGGGCGTGGCCTTTCTGGAGGAAGTGAGTTACTGTGGACTTGGGCTTTAAGACCCTCCTCCTAGCTGCCTGGATCTGGAATTTACTTTGTCCCAAGCTGACTTTGAACTCAGGGATCAGCTTGCCTCAGTCTCCTAGGATTAAAGGTATGTCCTACCTTGCCTGGGCCTAAACTTTTCATGGCCACTATGCCTCAAGATCTCCATGTCAAGATCCAAATCAGAAGACTGTGTCCTCCAGACTTAAGATCTGGATCACAGGTGTGCCCTCCATTTCTGGATTGTAGTTAATTCCAGATGTAGTCAAGTTGACAACCAGGAATAGCCATTACAGAAATTATTAGAGAAGACCACCCATAGTAGTTAAGAAAATAAAGAGGGCTTGTCAACCCACCCTACTGAAGAGCTTCTGAGTTACCCAATGGCTTTTAGACAATGCTTGTCATGCCTGAACCAGAGCGCAAAATCTCGGTGACCTTTCCTTTCTGTTTTCAACCTCTGGTGACATCCTTCCCTCCACCACGACCCCCCCAACAAAGTTCTCCTACAGAACAAAGAATCCCTGGAGAACTATCAGCTGGAAGGAAAGCTGATTTTCTCAGCACTTCTTTTTTAAAAAAAGCAGCTGAACTTCTGCCTTCAAAGCCTCCTGCAACTTCCATCCTGAAAACACAGATTTGAACTGGATTATATACCCTAAACCCTGAATGGCTCTGATCAGTGTGACAGGGGACACCATAGTGAGCTTTAACCAATCCAGGGGCTTTCCTGGGCTAGTGATACAGACAACTGCGTGTGCAAGGTAAATGACCAAGTACAAAGTAAAGTGATGTTATAAAGAGGAAGAGAAAATGGAACTCTGTTAGCCTCAAAGAGCAAAATGTCCAGTACACCATTTATAGGCCTCCACATTCCCCACTTTGTTTCCCAAGTCCTTTAGGATGTTTTTCTGTTCTCAGAGAGTCTATAGGGCTGTGCCAGTTGTTTCTAGCTTCACCGTCCCATTGCAGAGCAAGTTCCTTGAACAAGGAGGTCTCTGCCTTATTTATCTTTGGCCTCAGCCCCCACCATAGACACTGACATGTAGTATGTGTACATCCAATGCCTAAATAAGCAGAGTTGAGTGGAGATGAATTTCTTCTTGCTTAATGGAAAAGTTTATTCCTGTAGCAGTGGGAATGGAATCCCGGCAAGAGACTGGAAGTCAATCTGTCTCTATAAATTCCAATGCTCATGCCCAGGATTTCCACTGGACAGATGCTTTGTGCATTGTGAAACACCCAAGCATGTGGGCTGTCTAGATTCACGTGTTTGCTTCATCTTTCCTCACCCCATTTCCTGGGAAGGAGCAGAGCCTGTGGGGCCCCAGTGCTCTCTGCATGTTTTCCGTTTCATGTTCCAGCCAATAAATGAGAAGGCTCCCTCTCAGGCCACTTAACGTGTATTACAGACATTTCCTTGGACAAGTGGACTCTTCTCTCTCTCTGGGAGCCCAAAACCTGGATGATCTGCAGATCCAACCAAGCCACATTCAGAACACCCAGCAGCTGAGGAAAGATTGCTTTGGGTTTTACAGTGTGCCTTGCAGGCAAGCTGTTTGGCCTCTGAATATATCAGGGTCTCACAGCACAGCACAGGTGGGTCTGCCTTGAGCTGGGAAAGCCTGCACATCTGGAGGAGTGAACATCTGGATGACCACACCCATGGATAACACAGTCATCAGTGGGACTGACTGGAGCATTGGGTCATTTCTTTCCTCCCACCTCCTTTCTTCTTACTTCAATTTTAGCTCTTTTTTTTTGAGACTGAACAAGGGGAACTTTTGCAGGGATAAAAGAAAGAGTTGCTTCTGAAATTAGTTTCCAATTCCAGACTCATCATTACTAGCCAAAGCAAAATGAAATTAAAAACTAGGGTTTGGCTATCCAGTGCAACAAGCTGAAATCTAAGGCTATAATACATAAAACACAGCTCTTGCAAAACTAAAAATCCCTGCAAAGCCACAGAGCACAAAAATAGCATCTGGTTCTTCTGCAAAAGTAACCACTTTTCCTCCACTCCAGAGCTAACCCAAGAGATCCGAGTGCTGCATGCTACTGTCCATCTAATGGAAGAAAGAAGGGAACAATAAAACAAGAAAGTGAGACTGATGCTCTGAGGATGGAAAACGCGAAGGTTAGAACGGGTGGGGGATGCAGGAATGTTCTATTTTGAAGAGAGGAATCTGGGAGGGGGAACAGCGTAAAACCACCAAGGCGCCAGGTTCGTCTGGCAGTACAGCCTCTCCCAGGAGACACGTGCTTACAGACCATAACACTGACCACACTCTGCCCCCAAAATTCTTCTTTCTATTCTAAAATGGAAATTATAAAGGGACTTCTATGTTTGTTTTCTCAAACCCTCTTTTTTCTCTGAGTGATGATGAATCTCGAACATTTTCCTCTAAGCAACACAATGCCCAAGTGTTACCGGGTTGTTTATAGTATCCAATGACCTTCCAAGCCCCTAATGTTTATGATATGTGAATTGGGAATATCCGAGAACAGTTTGTCTATCTAGTGGAATTTTAACTTTTCCATTTTTGCTTGACACTTGAAGCATCAATAAAATGAGATCATGTCAACTCACATCTCACTGGATGAAAGTCAAGCCTTGCGATGGGGCTGGGCATCAGAAACACGATTCAGATGTTGGGGATTGGTTCTAATGCTTTGTCTTATTTCAGCTTCAAAAAAATCTGTGCTTCCAGACCTGAGGGTCCCTGCCCCCAGCTGGCTTCAATTGGTAATAGAGAATTACTGTATAGCCATTGGCAGAGAGACAGGGTAGAACTTTTAGGTTTTTTGGGCAGAGAAAAAAGGAGAGGGAGAGGGAGAGGGAGAGGGAGAGGGAGAGGAGGCAGAAGTGCTATGAGGGGAACCAGAGGGATTAGGTGTACATATGATGTAAGAATTTCAAAAAATGGTCCCAGTGGTCAGTCCCCCATTGGGTTTGGGGTAACAGAGATGAAATGTTGATTTAGCAAGTTGACTCAGGAAAGTTGAAGGGAGAATGTATACTAGCCACGGGGAGGTTTAGAAATCTTCAGCCATTGATCTAAGCAAGGCATACTAAAATTAGTTGGTGTGTGTGTGTGTGTGTGTGTGTGTGTGTGTGTGTGTGTGTGTGTGTTTGTGTCTCATTCAGGAATCCAGAGAGCTCTTTGGTGGGTACAGCACACACACATGATTTTCCAGGAGCCAAAGCAGTTTAACTAATTTACCACTACAGAAGTATGCAATGTGGCAGGCAAAAATTCACTATTAAAAATTGTTTATAGATTGTCGGATGGAATATATACATACCATGATATAAGATCAGGAAGAAGGAAGAATTGACTTCTTAACAGGCTACAGATTTTGACCGACTCGAGTGGAACTTTCTTCCCACAGTTCACTAGTACAAAGAGTTTGGGCTCAGAGAGCCCCTGGGAGTCCCTGCTGTGCAAAGAGACAAGCTAGCTGCTCAGAGGAAGGCAGACACAGGCAGACAATAGAAGCTGCCTGCTTCCTACATCCAGATAAATAAAGGATAGAGATATATAAATTTTGATTAACTATTTTTAAGGATAAAAGGGAGTATAATGATAATTGTTTAAATGTTCTTAAGTATATGTAGATGAATAAATATCTATTTGGGGGCTTCTGATCTTAAATTATATGTCAAAGAGGAGGGGGTAAGTAGAAAAAAAGCTACCTCAGATAATAGAAGCCTATGTTGAAGAGAAGATTTAAGTGTACTTGGATAAATAATTAAAGATTTTGATCTTAAATTATGGGTCAAAAAGCAGGGGATAGGTAGCCTATCCTATCTCAGACATTAGAAACGTAGGCCTTGGTCTCACTATTAAAAATTAATCTTGTGAGAACAAAACAGGAGGTAGAGGAGGAGCACTATCTCATCAGGTAATATTTGTTTAGATTGCTTTAATTGCTTTGTGTTTTTTTAAATTACCAAAATAAAGATGATTATACAGCTGGTGGCATTTATGATACTAAAATTCTTCTGGGAGAGAGGTCATGCTATACCTTTAATGATTTTCAGTTACTAGACCAAGGCCATGCTATTTTGGGAGAGATGTTCTTTATTTGTTTTGATAGGGAGGGAGAAAAGACTTTGGACCCCTTCTAGATGACATGGATCTGATATGGCAGGGGAAGACTCCCCTGAAGAGCTTGGCCACAGAAAGGAAAGATTCAAAGAAAATCAAACGGGACAGGTAACTTGATTTTCTGCTTCCTCAACATGGGAACAGCCCAATAACTGGCTTAGACATAAAAATGTCTCTAGCCAAAACTTCAGCGAAAATTAGAAAATAAATCTTATTGGTTTTAGAATCCTTAAGATTCATTGTGCCATCCTTCACATGGCATGAATGAAGATTCATTACAATTGGTTATTAATCAAATTAACTCATTAAAAGGACAGTTGTCTCTCATCTGCTCAAACAAGGAGCAACATCTCATCCTTAATTGACCTCTGCATGTTGCACAATCCATACAACTATCTTAATAGAACTAAAATTTTGGTTGTGAAATTCATGTTACAAAATGTACAACTTGGGCAAGATTCATCCTCAGGGATGCTGAAATGACCTGCTGTTCCAGCCCCTACCTCCTGAAGCTTCTAGAGAACTGCTTCCAAAAGAGCTTCAGGAGTAGCTGATGATTCCAGATCACTTTGCCTCATCCAACCTTTCAGATGAATCCAGTCAAAGCTTTCCGATGAATCCAGTCAAATCCTGAGCCTTCTAAGCATACAGAAACTAGATAACAGATGCTAAAGCTAACGTTTGTAAGTCTAACCAACTTTTCTAAATTTTCCTACCACTCCCCACTCCTTTAAAGAATTTTTCATCGCCCCTATTCAGCAGGAAGAAGCCATGAAGAGTCATCAGCTCCATTTCTTGGGTTTGGGTGACCAGTTATGGTTATTTTATAAATTATAATTAGGTTGTGATTTTAAGGTGATTTTAAGAGCTCATTTGGAATGGTCATAATTTTGAGCAGGAAGGAAATAGATAGGATGGACAAAGCATTGAACAAAACATTTTGTAGCCATGATCTTACACTGATAGAAATCTTTATAATTGGTGCAAAATTGAAGTTATAATTTCTTATATTGGTAGAGAATTTATATATTGATATAGAATTAAGGTTTTCATTGATATTTCTTATATTGATGCAAAATTTGAAATTAATATTGTTACATTTAGAAAGGCATTGAGCCTATGCAACTCATTTAAGAATACAAATAAGTTTTAGACCCAGTTCTTCTCTAGCTGCTATTACAAATGGTTTTGGATGATTAAGTAATGTAAGTTAAGGGCCAAATAGGAAATCCATGGTTATATTAGATTCTGATTTAATTATAATAAAGTGCTTTCAAATTTCTCAAATAGAAATGGCTCAGAGTAAAGTTTAACAGTTCAGATATACTTTACATAGATAGTCTTCAAAAACATCAGCAATTCATAGAATATGACAGTTAGTGTTATTTCATTATAAAAGAGAGAGAAAGAGAGCGGTTGATTCACAAATACAGAGAGCTTTTGGTGTGCAGCATGCATGTGACCTGCCAAAGTGGTTTAACTAATTCACTGCTATATTAAGACATGGTTCATGTGAAGGTTTGAGTAATTAGCAAATGTAAAGGCCCAGAATGCCTTGCAACAACAACAACAACAACAACAATAATAATAATAAATAGGACTTTAGTTACCATTAACTAACAGCTGGGACCTAAACATTCCAATTTTTAAATGATCCATAATCTAAAACTTTTTGAGTGCTGATAGAATACCACAAGTGGAAAATTCCACTCCCAATTTCATGAGAAGGGTCACGACATAGATCCATTGAAAACAATGTATACCAACTCATGCTGTATACTGTGATTTAAATGAGAAATGCCCTCCACAGGTTCATGCATTTAAATGCTTAGTCCTCAGTTGGCAGCTCTATTTTGGGAGGTCATGGGACCTTTGAGAATTGGGGTCAGCTGCGTAACAGTAAGCCACTTGGGGAACAAGGGCTTCGTGTGTCTTGAGGCTTATAGACCAGCCCTGTTTTCTGTCTGATCTCTGCTTCATGTTCCATCATGGCATCCTACCCACTGTCTTAGTTAAGGTTCCTACTGCTGCGAAGAGACACCACAGCCAAGGCAGCTCTTATAAAGGCAAACATTTAACTGAGGCTGACTTACAGTTTCAAAGGTTCAGTCCATTCTCATCATGCTGGGAAGCATGGCAGCATCCAGGCAGCCATGGTGCTGCAAAAGGAAGGAGCTGAGAGTTCCACATCTTGATCCAAAGGCAGGCAGGAGGAGGATCTCTCTTCCTCACTGGGAGGAGCTTGATCATATGACCTCAAAGCCCACCCCCACAGTAACAAATTCCTCTGAAAGGCCACACCCACTCCAACATGGCCACACCTCCTAATAGTGTCACTTCTCATGGGCCAAGTATATTCAAACCACCATACCCACCAAAATAACTCCTTATTCTCTTCTCATCATATATTCATTTGGTCACAGGGGTAAGAAACAAATGGAGAAAAGTGAGGTTGTTTCTATGACTACATGACTAGGTGTTCTCAGAGGCTTCTGGTACTGATTTTTAGTAGGAACATAGAAGAGTTTAGAATTGTGGACCAGTGAAACCCTAGTAGACTGTGGGCAGAGCCTAATGAGCCATTATATCAAGGAGTTCATAAGCTCAGGCTGCTTATGAGTGAAGGTCAGATTCATGAGGTTTTAGAGGAAAAGGACTCTACTTGGAAAATAGACATTTTATATTCTGGCAAAGAATACGGCTACGTTCTCAGCACATTTTGAAAGTCTGCATAAGGCTGAAGTTACAAGTCATGTTTATTGCAATTGTTTATTACAATTGGTGTTCAGATTTGAATGAGAAATTTCTCTCATAGGTTTTTGTGTTTTGACACTTAGCTACCTAGAACTTCACTGGATGAAAAATGTCACTGGGGGAGGACCTTGAGGCTTTACAGTACAATCCTACTTCCTGTTCATTCTCTGCTTCTTATGGATGCAATGTGACCAGCCAGCCTTCTTCTCTGGCCACCATGCCTTCCTTGCCTGCTGCAATGACTACCCTGCTGTCTTTTCCCTGAAGTGATGGACTGTATCCTTCTGAATTGTAAGTCAAACTAGGCCTTGCCTTACTTTGTTTTGGTCAGGATATTTTATCACAGCATTGAGGAAGTAACTGAGACAGATGGATGGACAACAGGCTCCCTCAGGGATGGAGTATTTTTGCATTCTGAAATAAACATGAAACGTGAGGATCCGAGATGGGCTATCAAGGTTGAAAGTAATTTTTCTGAATCTCAAGTGGACATGGGTAGATTTGTGATTGTTTGTCTCCATCGCCAACCTGATTAAATTTAGAACTACCTAGGGCATTAGTTAGGCACATGGCCTGTGTGTTGGAAGGATAGGAATGATGTCAGGCATTTCCAAAGAGGGAAGTAAGACCTGCTCTGAATGTGGGCAGTGAATGAGGAAGGCGGCTATGACCTGCTAGTCTGCTCTTTTATTTGTCTTCCCATCTGCTGAGATGGGAGCAAGTAAGAATCTGTAAGCAAGGACAGTATCTGGTCCTGCTCTCATGCCTTCTCTGCAGCCATGTTATTTTCCCTAATCTATGGATCAAATTACAGCTGTTCTCCATGACATTGTTTATGCCAGGCACTCTGTCAGCAACAAGGAAAGCAACTAATGCACTGCCCATAAAGAGTGCCAGCAGCTTCATGCCTGGTCTTAAGTTGAAAGACCCCCAAAGTGTTTCCCCCTGAAATATACAGCCTTTGAATGCTCCCCCAAGGCCTGTTTCCCAATCTCTGAGAATACAGAGGCTTCTCTGAGAAGCTCTTTGTTAGCAAGAAGACCTAGCCTAACTGTCTGTGTCAGAGACCCAGAGATAACTCCAAGGACAGCTCACTCCCTCTCTTTGTTCCTTCAGCAAGGCTACCCCACACCCCTGCCCAGAGAAGAGCTGTAGCCTAACTCCTCCCAACTTCTCACTTTTTCCTTAAAAGCCCCCTACTGTTGCTGCTCTGGGTCGAGCTCCCCAGCCCCTCGGGGTGAAAGGAGCTCGTCCTCAGCTAGCTGATAAATAAAGTCCTCTTGCAATTTGCATCAAGACAGGTCTTTCGCGGTTCTTGGGATACGCGAACAGCCCGTGTTTGAAATAGGAGTATTTCTAATTTAATCTTACATAGTCTCATCTCCAAGAAATCCCATTGCGCATCTGTGAATATTCCAGAGTCCAAATGAATAAAAAACAAAACAACAACAACAAAAACCCACTCCTGGTTCCAATGTGAAATTAAGCAAGGCGTTCCATAGACAAGGAGCTAGAATATAGAACATGTAAAACATTCCTGCTTACTAGTAATCATTGGTATACAAACTAAAACACAGTAAGCGTCTTGCTTATCTGCATTTCAAATATTTAAAATGTTTTTTTGTGACTGTGTGTGTGTATAGTATATGTCCATATTTATATGTGTGTCCATGTTTATAGTGTGTCTGTGTGTGTGAAGCTGTCTGAGTAAGCACATACATAGAAGACTGGGTTCGATTTTTCAATCTTTTAGAAGATAGCTTCTTATTGAACCTGGACCGTACCAACCAACTCTTCTAGCTGACTGGAAATCCCCAGGGATTCTCTTGTCTCCCCTTCACCAGTGCCATAATAATGGGCATTCAAGGATCTCTTTACATGGCTGCTGGGAACCTGAACTTAGGTTCTCATGCTCTTGTGACTATCTCATGAGGCAAATAACTATAATATTGGGAAGTTCAGAGCTGTGCCCCTTGCAGAAGAGCATCACAGACCTAGGCTGGGAAGCCCTCATGCCTCCTGAGTAAAGGTGTAAGTGCTGTCTGTTGGGGAAGGAGGTATACCCAAACTTGTGTATGTAACCCCTCTCTTAGGCTCTGTAAGGAAGCCCAAAGAACTTTGGTAGAATGGTGCCTCAATTTGTTGTTCCAACCTTGGAACAAGGGGCAGACATTGTTTACAGCTCCTCTTGGGGAGGAATTTTAGCACTACATGCTTGCACAACAAACATTTTACCATTTAAGTAAAAAACAATAGTTCTCAAGCTCTATTAGAAGGAAGCACAAGTCACCATCAGTGATTTGGGGAAAGAGTGTGTCAATATAAATTAAGTGTCATGCACATGTTTCTATCTGGTCATCTACTTTTAAGATTTATCTGGAATCTCGAAGGAGGAATTGTGTAGGGTCAGACACACATCTCAGGACACACTCTCTATTGGAATGGGACACTGCACAAAGTCATGTGAGGGCAATTTCATAAGGCTGAATGTTGACTTACCAAGAGTGAGTTTAGAGTGGGGAGGGGGCACAGAGGTAATAGACTTAGATTAGTAACAGATAGGATCCAGTACTCACGGCCTGCAAGGGCAAGGAGTAATTTGTTTCTAGAACTTGTCGCTTACATAGGGTTCCTCCAAGTCTCTGATTCCCCATGTGGCCAGCCCATGGGAAGAAATGACCCAGTCCCACCCCTCCAGCTCCGCTTTTATTGGCTCCTTCTAATCTTTGACTCCAACCAAATCCAGAGGCAAGGGAGCCTCTGACAAAATCCAGATGGTGGACAGGGTGGACAGCAGCTCTGGAGAGACAAGTGAAAACTTTCCAGCACCACTTCGTTATGTTTTTAAGAGCAAAAAATAAAAAAATTAGAAGATTATACAAATTCCCAAATGTTAGGAAATGAGCCAATAAAGTATGGTACATTTTGTGGGGGAATGTTACATAGACATTACAATCGTGCTTTTGAAGAAACAATAACACAGAAATATGTTTTCTATATAATCTCAGCTGAAGACAAGTAGGGCAGAAAATTATATATGAATTCAATTATGAAAAAAAGAACACACTCACACACATGACCCATTGGGGAAATAGATGAGAAGAAACATCCTCAAAATTAATTTGGTAATTAATTTGGTAATTTGCCAAAATTAATTTGGTAAATTGATTTGGTAATAGGACTTTATTCCCTCTTGCCCCTGCTTTCTCCTTCCTCTCTTCTCCTCTCCTACCCCCTCCCCTTTCTCTCTTCCTCCTCTTCCTATTTCACATAAACCATATACAAGGTTGCTAACATAGCATTACTGTAAATAATAAGGATTTACTTTCAATAGTTTATAATCTACTGGGTAAGAAAGATTAATTTCTACTAATAACAACAAGATTCAATGGAAGAAAAAGTATTTTACTGATGTCAACTGGTAGATATATTCATTCAGGGAAGCCTTCTAGAGTTCATAGAACTGACAGTGTGCCCTGAAAGATGAGAAATAATTGTTTCTTTAGGTAGATAAATGGCAGAGGAGAACCCTGGGACGAAGTCATCAGAAGCCAAAACACTGTGCTCTAAGTGAACAACAGCCCAGCTTGGTAGCAGTTGGATGTTTCTAGAGCAGTCATTGGCCAAATTGGCTTTTTACAGTATATAGCTTCTATGGCCAAATTTGCTATGAAGCCCAAGATAAATGTTCAGGAAAAGCTTCCAGGCATATCCAGAATTCTAAGTCATGGCCCTCAGCTATAACCCTAAACCATCCAACTATCAAAGACTATATCAGATCCTGTGATGCTCATGCCCTCAATCTGTAGTCACCTCCCCCTGAGATGCTGCCTGGCGACTACTGATGACTTGTTATGGTGCAAGTGAATCTCTGGTACTGAGGTAAAGGTGGATGTGGGCATGGTGTAGACAGGTTAAATACCTACTCTGTGGTCTTCTAAGAACCACAGTAGGCCCACCACTAACTGATAATCTAGTGTAGTATTTCCAAACTCAGTTTCTCAGAACCATGGGCTGTACAGGATCTGTGGGTACTGTAGCACTTGGGAGTGGGAATAGCCAGGTTTAGTGGCATTCTCTTCACGCTACCTGCATATCCAGATGTAGAATTCTCTGGATTCATTCTCCAGCACCATGTCTACCCACATGCTGTCATGCTTCCCACCATGATAATAATGGACTGAACCTCTGAAACTGTAAGCCATCCCCAATAAAACGTTTTCCTTTGTAAGAGTTATGATCATGGTGCCTCTTCACAGCAATAGGACCCTAAGATGGAAGTGGCCTTGGCTTGGGCACTTCATCATGGTATCCATTGGTAACAGCATCATCTCGACACTCATGCAGAGTTACAGTACTTTAAGTGGGCTTGGATAAGGTGGTCTGATTTATTTTGATTTCGATGAAATCTCTGTCTCATGGGATGAACTCACCATGCTTATGCCCAACCCAGTTTTAAATTTCTGAAGGTAACTGGCTTTTCTCTGAAATCATTTTATTTTTTTTTTCTTGAAAGTCCTTGATAAGGGATTTCCCCATGTGAGTAACACTCATCCTATTGGTTTGGGAGAGGATAACTGACAGATACTGAATATCTCCATAGGCCATCATTGCGCTTAGCATTCTAAGGGTTTAACCTTATTTTGTTCTTCTAGAAAACCTGTCAGATTGCTTCCCTTTTCACAGGCATCTGGTGACGGCATTATCACAGGAGCCTGTGGTGGCTGGCCCTGTCCTTTGCACACCAGCCTGCAGCAGCGGGCTCAGCCTGGCCTTTGCAACAATTACTAAATGGAAGAGTGAATGAGCAGTGAATAAGCAGATGAGGAAACGGAGGCTGTGACTGCCTCAGCATCACCCAGCTCGACTCTCAAGTCTCCCTCTTTCCCTCCTTCTTCCTTTCTCTAACTCTCTATTCGCACTCCCCTCCCTCCCTCTGTCTCTCCCTTCCTCCCTATATTCCTCCTTCCTCTCTGCCTGCCTTCCTCCCTTCTTCCCTCCCTCTCTTCCTGCCCCCCATCTTCTCCCTCTTGTTCTTCATTCTTCCTTCCCTCCCCACCTCTTCTTATCTCCCCACTCTATTTCTTTGTCCACTTCTCTCTTCCTTTCCTGCAGTATGAGGAATCTAACACAGGCTTCACATCTGTTAGGAAACCTCTCCACAACTGTCGCACAACCATAGCCCATGGATCACACTCATTGGAAACCCAAGGTCTAAGTAGTCTAACCCCCGTGCCTTTGGAAACTAACAACATGTGTGGGGCATCCTCTGACTTAATGCCGTGACCTTGAGCAATATGAAGGTCATTCACTCAAAGACTCTCATTTTCTAATGAGGACATTGACCCTCAAGGAAGAAATGTCACCCAAACTGCTGAATCAGTAGAAGGCAGACTTCAGACCACTCCTAGCTGTCCAGACTCCCACACAAGTGACCTTCAAACTACTCAGAATGTTTGAAATCAACTGAAGATTTCCTTTGAAGTGGTATCCTCATTGGTGCTCAGATGGCAAACAGATAGTAGATTGTAACTCTCTGTCCCCAAACTCAAGTACCATATGTTGGTGGAATGACTCGGTCATGCATGTATGAAGTCCCCAGCCTGGGACATGCACAGGGAAAGATCTTCTTAGAGGAGAAAAACTATACAGCTTTGGACCCTCTTTCTTCTTACCCTCAAATTTTGCCAGGAGACCCAGAATAATGTCATCTCTTGTTCACTAACAGTGCAAAGGACTTGAACTTCAAAGCATTCATCCCATTATAGGGAATCACAATGCCATTAAGACATACTCTATTCCCACGAAAAGGTCCCATGGGGAAGGGTCCAGAAGTTGTCCTCATGAATACAAGCATCCATTTCTCCAAATCCTCTCTGCTTTCATTTGCAGTGATACTACAGGACCTAGGTCTTCTTCCCCGGCATGAGGAACTCTAGGCCTAGGCTCTGAGTTCTTGAACCCATTGGCTGCTCTCCAGATGAAATTGTGGTATATTTTTCCTTCTCCTCGGTTTCTCTTGTTCCTTTTACTCCTAACCAATGGTCCTCTTAGCCTCTGACTCCATAGTCTTCACTAGTGAGTGAAACTGGAACCCCGCCTCAGAGAGAATCCAGCATCTTCATCTTTGGACCTAGAGCCTGCAGACTGGTCTGATCGAGCCTTTTTCCTCCACAAATGCAGAGCATTTAGGCCCCACAGGAAAGCTGGTTTTGATACTGACTTGGGATGTTCAGCAAAGGATGACCTCTAGGTAATGCACTGCTCTGTTCTTTTGTCTGGACTTAGGTTCTCATACCCCTCCTCCGTGATTCGGATAGGAAGTGGTTATGGCTGATTTGTGCCCCATCTTCCCTTCATATGCTGAAGTTCTAACTCCAGATACCTGATCCTGTGACTGTATTTAAAAAGGGACATTAAAATAGATGAGTAACGAAATGGAGCTTGGGCCTTCATTGCCCATGACAAATGTTCTTACAAGTTCAGAAGACAAGAACACAAGCAGACATGAGAGAGGTCTATGAGAGACATGGAGAGATCACGGCCATCTACAAGCAAAGGGGGGGACTTCATTAGAAACTGACCCTGCCTCCTGAGGTCTTCATCTTGGGCTCCCAGATTCCAGAGCTGTTAGAAAGCACATGTATTTCATTTAAGTCATCCAGCCTGTAGTACTTTGTCCCAGTATCTGAAAACCTATGCAGGCTTTGTGTTTTGCAGTAGGTATAACTGTTTCAAGTACCTAAAATGTGTGTATGGCTTAGAGCTGGGAATTGGGTCCTAGCTGGAAGAGTTCTGAGTCTAAATTTTGAAGAGACTTAACAATATGCCAAACTAGTACAGAGGTTTAAAAAAGAGAGAGAAAAAGATAGAGAAGCAGCAATATTAGAATTCTGTTTCTCAAGTTGCAGGCATTAGATGCTAAATCTCTCATATATGTTGACTAAGGCATACTCCACAGTAGTCCTGAACATTAACTATCTCCATAATATGAAAATGGAGCAAAGAAATACTACTGCTCATGTAAGTATTTATATGAATGTGTTACACATTCATAATTATGTCTTTTATAGAAACGTCAAGTAAACTCTTATTATATGTCAGATACTGTTTTATAAGCTTTGTGATGGAGCTTACCTTGTGCTAATGCACTTTGAAAGTCGGTACCACTAACAGCAAAGGGCAAAATAACACAACTAATATGTTTTGTAAAACCAAAGGTGTGCTTTGTATGTCGTGGTATGATGTGGTGGGAGGGGTGCCTCAGCGGGCCCATGCTGAAGCATCTTCCCCCCTGAGGTACCAGCATACAACACATCTAGTATAGAATGGGGTTTATTTAGGGGCATGGGAAGGAGGGTGGAGAAGAGAGTAGAGGCATGGGGGTGGAAATAGAAGGACAGAGAAAGAAGAGAGAAAGAGAAGAGCATGTGGAGGGGGAGGGAAAGAGAGAGAGGGATGAGAGAGGGGGGGCAGAGAGAGAAAAAGGGCAGAGAGAGAAGAGAGGCCAGTCACGTTTATAGCAAGCCAAGTTTACCTGGCTGTTTCAAGGTAACTGTTGGGAGAAGCCAGAAGGAATGCTAACATGCTAACAATTCCAAACCTAGACTCTGGAATGAAGATTTGGTCTAAGTCTTGACAATGGGTTGCAGTATGGCCTCAGATAAGTTCATCAGTCTCTTAGAGTCAGTTGCTTCAACATGCACAACACTGAAGATATTTGTTTCCCAGTGAAAGAACTGTGGGAAAGGGTAAAATACCAAATGATTGTTTCTTATCTTTCCATATCAACAACTACAGAGCAACTGACAGAGACAATTTTAGGAAGAAAGGGTTTATTTTAGTTGACAGTTGGCAGATTTGGTCCGTCACTGCAGGGAAGGCGTGGAGCAAGGCTTGAGGCATCTGGTCCAGGGAGCAGAGACAGAGGTGAATGCTCAGCTCAGCCTCCGTTTTAATCCATCTGGGATTCTCCCACTTCTACAATACTGCTGCCTGTATTTGGGGTAGGTCTTTCTTCCTCAGCTAAACCTTTCTGGAATTGTCTTTACAGACACACCCAGAGATGCATTTCCATGGAGATTCTAAATCTAATCAAGCTGACACTTAAGATTAACCATCATAACACTTATGGAGTTCATTATTTAGACTAGAGCCATTTTAGAAATACAGCACTAGCCAAATGTATGCTGTGGGAGAATTAAAACCCAGAGGTATTCATTTATTCTGCCCAATTTTGTTCTATAAAGGCTATTTTTATTAAATGAAAAAGCATTGCGTGCAAGGAGCAGGCAGAGCCACGGGGCAACTGAAAGCACTCAGTAGCGAAGCGAGAAAGAAGGCTCAAGCTGTCTGCGAATGTCCACACCATACTCATGAACTCTTCTGGGATTTCTGCCCATGGTGAAATCCAAGTTACCGGTTTCTCTGTGAGTTAGGATGGGGAAAGGAAACCACTGGGTTACCAGTTCAGTGTAGAGCTCCTGGCTGCTGTCAATTCTTCTTCTTTATGTCCAAGTCTTTATACTTCCTGTCACCAAGCCTGGGTTCTTTACATACTTCTCTAAAAGACAGCACATACTACTATGTCCTGCTGGCAGGACATTATGTCCTATGATTGCTTTTCTCTTAGCTTCATCCACTGTCATGCCTCTGGCTCCCGGTGACTCCACATTGGGCAAGTGTTGACTTGGTGAGCATTAGTAATCTCCTTTTACCTTGTCAGCTGAGAGACCATTTTTGCTGTCGAAGTGAGCTGGTTAGTTATTTTGTCAACTTGACATAAGCTCTAGCCACCTGGGAAGAGGAAATGGATTGAAAAGACCTCTATCAGATTGACCTGTGGGTAATCTCTGCCACATTTTCTTTTGATTAATGACAGACACTTTTGAGTTGTGTAAGAAAGGTAACAAGCTGTGGATAGCAAGACCACAGTGAGCAGGAGTCCTCCATGACCTTTGATTGAGTTTCTGTCTCTAGGTTCCAACCTTGGCCTTCCCTTCATATTTAACTGAATGAAGCTTTAAGATGAAACAGACCTTTGCCTCCCCAAGTTGCTTTTGGTCATGATGTTTATCTCAATAGAAAGCAAATTAGGTCAAAGGCATGCTAGCCAGGGTTCCCTGTCCACACCAAGTCCCTTCACAGTGACTTACCATTCAGCCAAACACATTTTCCAGCCATCTACTGCCAACCCCAAATGACAGTTGTCAGTTTTGAAATAATTTCCCCAGTTGATTGTCATGGAGTGACGGTGTCTTTGGGGTAATGTGAGTGAATGACATGGGTAGTGGGGAAAGGAAATGGAAAAGGGAGAGAGAGCACAGTTAGAGGGGCAGGTGCATCTGGGAGAGGCCAGAATAGATGTGTCCAGACTGAGTTGGGTCATGTGAGGAGAAGAGAGAGGGGGAAAAAGAGGAGAGAGAGGGGAACCAGCTGCAGCAGCCAGGGGGCCCAAAGGTACAAAGAGAGTGGGTGACCAAAACACTTGGATTACATAGGGAAAGGCAGCCCAGCCCCTTGGGCTGGAAAGTTAGGATAGGGGTGGGATAGGCCAGGATAAACCCTTTAACACTTGGGACTGAAGGATCCAGGGGGAACCTGGCAACCAGTGTCTGCTTTGATATGTTAAATAAGCACCTCAGTCGCCTGTCCTGGGATGAAACCTAACAACCAGTACAATAAGTTCATAATGACCACCATTACATTAGTTCTCCTTGGTGTCAGAGGTGATGCAATTCCTTCCATGGATGTAATCTCTGTCCACCATCTCCATCTCTGGAAGGGGGTGGGGGGAGAAGGCTGGGTTAGACCATGCCAATACAGTGCATCCAGTACATCACAGATAGGAAGTAGAAACGAGGCTGCCTTAACTTGAGTTCAGTGTTCTTCTAGCTATCAAGTGGTTAGCCCTTCTTCCCTTCTCAGTGCTGACTTAACAGTGCATAGTCTTCCTGACATATAAGTACAGTCAGCAATGAAGCTTGTTAATTAAAATGTTATGGTAGGGCGCTGGAGAGATGACTCAGTGGTGAAGAGTGCTGGCCGCTCTTCCAGAGTTCCTGAGTTCAATTCTCAGCAACCACACGGTGACTCACAACCATCAGTAACGGGGATCCGATGCCCTCTTCTGGTGTGCATAAAGACAGCAGTGTACTCATATACACAAAATAAATCTTTAAAGAAAGTTTATTGTAGCATATATGATACTTCATTAAGAAAGCAACACTATCCAGTAGTCATTGCTAATATATATTGATCATTAATTATGTACTGGTTGGTGTTATCCACTCTCTGTGCATATTAGCTGTGTACATAATTTAATAGTTGCTGTCCTATTGTCATCTTCATATAGTAGATGAAACACTGGAGGTCAGAGAGGTTAAGAAATTTCCCCTAGGTCACCCAGCCACAGCAGGGCTTTAAGCAAAGACTCTCTCTGCCTCCTTGGCTCATCTTCTTTATCCCTTTCTTGTTGTGTTTTATAGTACAAGATTAGTTGATCTGTCAGTCAATTACCAAACAGAGGCCTCTGGTAAACAAAGCTCAGATAAGGTAAGTCACTAACAGCATTAGTGCGTGATTCAGAGATAACAAAAGTCAGCCAGAAGCTGTATAACTGTTGGGTCCTCTGCAGATCTGGAAGCCACCCTTTATCCATTCTTTCTTGGACCGCTTAGTCTGTCTCTGAATGAGACCCTGTGGTTATGAGATGTCAAAGGTATGAACTAACCATGGCCAAGTCACTAGCCTAGAGCAGCTCTGAGTTTAAAGGAAGAGTGCGGTAGTTGCTATAGCATGGGTGTAACAGGCAATGCTGTGCTGGGGGGGGGGGGAGGGGGAGCAAGCCTGCACAGAAGTCAGAGGTCATAGGCTAGGACATAGAGATTCAGCAGTGTAGGCATAATGTTTTGAACACGGTATAAAGTTTACCTTGGAGTTATTCCAATGCTGATTTCTCTACCCTCATGTCTTATTTCACTCCAGACAGGACATTGTAATGTTTATACCAAGAATCTCCTGACTCAAGTTTGTTTTACTATTTATTTTCGGCCTTGTCAATAAATGCTGTTCACCCAATGGCTGGACAGAATAGAGAATAGGGCAGGACATCCTCTAGGAAGAGGAAGGAGAGAGGTAGATTTAGATGGACTGACAGGATAGAGGATTTGAAGCCATGAACAAGGGTCCAAAGAGCCAGATCAATAATCAAATGCAAGTATTATAGGATGGGGATGGGAGGTGGCCAGATTAGTATACAAGTTTAAGGTATATTATCTAACTGCTCAGCTATTGAGGTGTAGTTTTAAATAAATGTTGGTTCCTCTATGAAGTTATTGGGGATTAGCATAAGGTAAAATAATATAGCCTCTGGATTAATTCACTGCTACATTTATATTAAAGGAAATTCATTTACCTAGCAGGGAAAGGTTTTCCATTAACAGCTCTTCACAATGGACAGGCCATAGTCAATATTAAGATATCTGTGGCTGTGGCTACCTCTAGATCCACCAGACATAGACCTGAGCAAACATATCCTAAGGACCAGGCTATGCCACAGCTGCAGAGCAGAAATGAGCAGCATGAGGAGCAGAGGCGAGGAGAGAGCCTAGCCTAGGGTAGGCCTTGGCATCCCACTCAAACTTGCAGGCAGAAGTTCTTGCCCTGTTAGAGATGGGTCTTTAAGGAAGTTATTAACTCAATGAAGATAACACCCCACAGGTGTACCTAAGTGATTCTAGATTCTTTTCAATCGACAATGGTAGTAAACACCACAGCTAGCTAGCTCTTCTCTTACCTCAGATGAGGCAGCTGAGTGCCCTGTCTCCTTCTGGAGCTTGTCTCTATCCAGGGTGTTATTTGCTGGGTGTCTCTGCCCTCTCCGCTGTCTGCCAACCGCCAGTACAGCAGTGGATTCAGGAAGTGTCTCTCCTTCATTACAATGAGGTTGCGGAGCTCTGGGGCTTCCTACATACAGAGCAGATGTGCTTTCCTCAGCTGGCGTTTATTGTAAATATCATCAAGACATGTTTTTGGAGGCTTCAGGGTTTATCCTTGGCTTCATAATGAACTGTCTCAGGTCAGAAAGTTGCCCGACAGGAAGCTTCCTTGGGTCTGAAATGAGAAGTGGGTGGGGCTATCTGTAATGGCCCATTCAGCCTATTGTCGTTTATAACTGGTGAATATTCTTTGCACACAGCACTGGGTTTAATAAGAACATTTTCATACAGGTATATAGTATTCTTTGGCCATTTCCCCTTCTTTTATGCTACCTCCTGTGAGGCTGCATTGTTCCCCTGGATAATCTCCACCTTCCACTCAGATCAGAGCTCATGCATGACTTTGTATATCTTTATACAATCTAGGACCCCCTAAACGAGAGAAAACAGGACATATTTGTCATCCTGAGTCAGTTTTAATCCTCTTCACATGAGAAATGACAATGTGAATTTGTTCCTTATGGCTGAATAAGAATTGAAGCGTCTCAAGTATATCTTGAACCTAGAAAAGTAACTGAAGGTGTTACTCTAAAACGCTTCCGCTCAATTTGTTGTTGTGGTCTTAGCACTCAAGGACACTTGGGTTGAAGTCAGCCAAGGTGAAAGTGGTCAGCTGGGAGTTTTTCTTCTTCGGCTATGCTGAGACTCTTGGGTATTCGCTGTGGCACCAGCCATGTTAGAGCGGTGGCAGCAATGGTGGAAAAACAGCCTGCTTCTGCAGCCAGCCACTGTGACCCTCTCCCTGGCTTACAGGGACTTAAAAGGCATTCTCGCCTCAGGGACAGGGCAAAACCAGGCTCCTGTAGGGTGCAATCTATACCATGTCCTCAGCCTTCTGACCTACCAGGGACTTTCTGAGGAGTGTTCTGTCTTCTGCAGGAGGTCTTGTGAACTTAAACTGAGGACAAGGGTGGAGTCGGGGTTCAGAAGTATGACAATTATGCCCTGAGGTAAAAGTCAGACTTTTCGTCTCTATTATGCCATTTTAAAGATGTGAGTGTTCAGGAGATTATTTAGTTTACATGTTTATTCAACTTAGTCACCAAGAGTCTGTTACATGCCAGACACACTGTTAGGTGCCTGGGATACTGTGGAGAAAGACCAAAGGCTTTGCTCTCAGGAAAACTGTGGCCTAGTTAGGAAGAGAGACATTAGATTGATGTTTTTATAAAGCAATCATTAGGGTTAGGGTTGAGTTTCATTTAGGGATTGAAGGACAGATTATCGCAACAATCTGTCACAAGGGCTCAAAACCAAGCCCGGGGACATAGAAAATATCCCTAACAGAAAGACATTTCAGCTTAAACTTGGAATAGGAGTTGGTATGAAAGAGACAGTAAAAGGGGAGGGTTCAGAAAGAAAAAAAAGGAGACAGACCTGACGACACATACCTTTAATCCCTGCACTCAGGAGGCAGAGGCAGATGGATCTCTGTGAGTTCAAGGCTAGTCCCATCTACATAATGAGTCCCAAGCCAGTCAAGGCTATAAAGCGAGACTTTGTTTCAAATATAAAATATATAATGTGTAAAAGCCCAAGAGCCTAAATGAGTTTGGGGAAATCAATACTTACAATAGAGATCTGTGACTATCGGCCTTTGGGATGTCCCTTTCAACTGTAGGATATGCCAATTCTATTTAATCCTGCTACAAATCCTACAACAGAGGTTCAAGTACAAGTGCTGCAGTGGGTGTTATAAGAACTCATTCTATATATGGACAGACTACTAAAGTTCCTGAGACTTTTAAGAAGAGAAATGGAGAGAGAGAGAGAGAGAGAGAGAGAGAGAGAGAGAGAGAGAGAGAAAGACAGAGAGACAGAGAGATAGACACATACATATTTGTGTATGTGTACACACACATGCATGCATATGAATTTGGAAGACAGAGGTCAGCATCCAATATCCTCCTAAATAACTGTCTTAGTTTTCGAGACAAGGTCTCTCAATGCTCTTGGACTTTACCAATGGTGCCAGACTAGAAAGTTTCTGGCATCATCTTGTGGCTGCCACTTCCCATCCCAGCACCAAAGTTAAAGATATGCACTATCACACCCGGCTTTTGGGTAGGTATTGGAGAATCTGAACTGAGGGTTCTTCTGATTGTATGGCAGACGCTTTACCAACTAAGCCAGTTCCCCAGTACCACCTTTAGGGAGAATCTACATGGGATGCAGAATTACAAGTAGAAAGATAAAGAAGAACCTCAGGGATAATTATCATTTTCAAGCATGGATAAGGAAGAGTCTCCCAGGGCTTTTCTGGGAAAGAGAGAGCCATTTTTCCTATGGGAAAGGTATGTGGTTGTTGGTAGAATACCCATGCACCAGTGGGTGTCCCTATAGCTATGAATCTATAAGCTGCACTAATTGGTCTCATGGGTTATAAAGAAGAAGAATTTGAAGAGGAAGAGGAGAAGGAAGAAATGGAGATAATGATGCAGTTAGGAAGGAACATGTGTGCGAGGAATCTAGGAATGCTGGAGGGAGCAGGAAGTGAATATGATCAAAATACATCAAACATTTGTAAGAAATCCCCAATATATTATATATTAAACATATGTATTTATATTGTACATGTAACATATGATAATAATAACAACTATAAAATATATTTAAAAGATATATTGTCAAGGTGGATTATAAAGTAAGACCCCACTTTCTATGTAGTCACTATTAAAACTTCCACTTGAGACATAAGGAGCCTGGGAGTATAGAAGAGGGCAGAGAAAGATGAGCTGCATCTGTCCACTCGCTAGAGAGCCTGAAGCAGCTGTGAGTGACATCACAGGAAGAATGCTTGAGATGGTGAGAACTCATGCTGAGATGTATGGGATTCTGTGAGTGCTAGGCTAGGTGGCCTGAAAGAAGACACAGTGGTTATGAATGCGTGTGCTCTGATGGACAGTTATGAATGTGTGTATTCAGATGAACAATTATGAGTGTGTGTGCTCTGATGGGCAGTTATTGAATTGTGTGCTCTGATGGGCAGTTATTGAATGTGTGTGCTCTGATGAACAGTTATTGAATGTGCATGCTTTGATGGGCAGTTATGAATGAATGTGTGTGCTCTCAGGGGCAGTTATGAATGTGTGTGCTCTCATGGGCAATTATGAATGTGTGTACTCTGATGGGCAGTTATGAATGCATGTGCTCTGATGGGCAGTTATGAATGTGTGTGCTCTGATGGGCAGTTATGAATGTGTGTGCTCTGATGGACAGTTATGAATATGTGTACTCTGATGGGCAGTTATGAATGCGTGTACTCAGATGGACAGTTATGAATGTGTGTGCTCCGATGGACAGTTATGAATGTGTGTGCTCTGATGGTTAGTTATGAATGTGTGTGCTCTGATGGGCACCCTATGGCAATTCTAGCTTTAGTTTTTACTTGGTTGTTATGATAACCCAGGGTATCAGATAGTCATTCTCCTTTTGTTTTACATCTGGGAAGCAGAAGTTCTGGTAGGTTAGGTGCCTGAGCCCACACCACACCCATGGAGCTATGACAGAAGTAAGATTTTTAACCCATGTCCAGCTCCACAGCTCATCATGTTCTCCCACCACACCACCTGCCTCTTTAAAGAACTCTTTAACTGATTCTTCCTTTTCTCATTTCTCCTCTCCTTTCCTACTTCTCTCTGCTTCCTGTATCTCTAGGGTGTGTGACAGCTGGGAAGAAGATGACATGAACCCAAAGAGGGGTGGCACAACAGAGCTGCAGTTCTTCTCTCTCCACAGAGGGTTCAGGGCACAGAGCCTGCAGCAGGCAAAAGAGAGGCAGTGACCATGTGTTTGGTGCATGGGATGTCCTTATGTTCTGCAGACATCTCAGTTTCCTAAGAGTCTAGACCCTTCTGACGGACCCTTGTCTTCCAGCTCTGGAGTGTCAGCACATGATTCTGTGGCTACAGTCTTGGTGCTCTGGAACATCTGCGGTCCTAAGGCTTCATTTTGAATGGACCTTTTTGTTACCTTCTAAAAACACTCTTCTCAGTCTGCTAGACTAACCAAGAACAGAAGAGGTCATGCCCAGAAAAGAACAAAAGCAAGCCTTCCCTTTCTTGATAACAGTGTATATAATCCTTACATTCCATTCAGGCATTCTGCAAAGACCTGTGAGCATACTTTATGTGTGTTTGTGACTAAAATATGATGTACCTTAAAAACCATCTCAGTCTCTTGTGATGTGGTCATAAAAATTATTTCTGCACTAAATACCTTATTCCCATCCTGTCGAGTGTGAGCCTGCTGTTGGATGAATCACCGAAGGAACGAAATGCTTTGCAAGATGTTTTCCCTTCTGATTGCAAGGCTGAATCTTATTCGATTAAAGGATAAAAGCAAATTGATCAAATATGTGGCCACTTGGAGTGCATTTTTATGGCTGCTGAGCAAATTCTGAAGTACAGCAATTAAATTCATTTTTACTCCCTGTGGCTGCACTCTGCAGAAGAGGGAGATTAGATGAGGAAGGCCCACTGCATGCTTCTGTTAACTCCATGAAAGCTTCACCTTCAGGATGTTAGAAAATCCGCGGGGCTGCTGGATTAGAAGGAGGCTTTCCTGATGCTGCTTGAGTTCTCCAGATCACAGACGGTTCAGGAAGTCAAAATTAGAAACTGGCCAATCACTCATGACAAATATGTTTGCAGCTGGGCCTCCCCTTCATTGAACCTCTGTCTTAACCCATCAAGGTATCAGGAAAATGAGAAGAGACCAAGAGACAGGGACAGGACCTAGGGGCACCAAGTAACTGTTGGCTTTCATTTCAACTGTGTTTGGAACCCCATCCTAGCCTACTTCTAAGTAGTTCAGTGCTTGGGTATGTGACCAGTGCCTTCCTGCCTTGAAACTCTACACTAGTCTTATTTTATGGTTTGAAAGTATCATCAAGAACAGCAGCGAAATAGTAGAACTGGTTACATGTCAATCATATATGCCCTAAAATACTGAGGCCCGACATCCCATACCTTGGTTAATTGTCACAATGGCCTGCAAAGAGCCACTGTTGCAGAGTTGGCATGAGACTTGTGAGATATTATTGCAAGTTTCCTAAGGGCAAAGTGTCCCAGAGCTTGGATTTGAAGCCAGGTAATGTTAGTGTAAGCGTTGGGCATGTGACCTCCGAGACTGAGTATGAGCCCTGGAGCAAGGGGTTCAGTGATAAAAGCACAGACTATTAAATCTCATTGTATAGACACACACACACACACACACACACACACACACACACACACACACACACACACGCACGCACGCACGCACGCACGCACGCACGCACGCACGCGCGCACGCACAGGCGCATTGCCCCTGCCCTCCCCTGGTTCTCTTGCACTCCACTATGGCTCTCTGGCTCTTACTTACTGTATGATTTTGGCCATATTTCTCACCTTATCAGGTCCAACTGGCCCTCTTGGTAATTTTGAAACCTCAAGGATGCTGGCAGCTTGAGAATTCTACGTGTGGGGTCCAGAGGCAATCAAGGTACACTGGCAGGAGGGGCAGAGGATCTACAGGAGGAATGTGGGAGGTGGTTTTGTGTGGTCAGTGTTTTAATCCATGGAACCTAGAATTTCCCTGTTTACTCTTCCACCCAAGATAATTGACATGGGGGCTCTGTCCATGAAGGGCCTTTCTGGAGTGTTTGTTGACTTATTTTATGAATGAGACCAGGCAGTATACTGGACGTAGCTATGTTCCATAGCAAATTAAGGAGACTACCACAAAGTGTCCTGAATATATCTAGAGTTAGAAGTGCCAAACAACCAGAGGACAGATGGACGTTCCATTGCAAATATCTTTCAAAGAAAAAAACAAACAAACAAAAAAACGACCGATGGACATGGTGGAATCATGGGGAAGAAATGCCAGGTTTACGACTGAGGTCAAACCACTCGCAGATATAGCAAGGTTTACACAATAAGCCTGAGATTCACCAGCAAGTACGGGCTGCTCAAACAACCATGGCATGCCACCAGAACTGCTTATTCGTTAGGTGGTTCGGTATTGTCAGGGCCAACTCAAAGAAAGCATCTCATTGCTGGTCAGGCTGAGATGAAGCCCAAAGTGGTTGAAACCTCAGCCAGTTCCTCTGCAGAAGGATGTAGCCGGCCATGGGCCAGGAGGTATTATTAGACTGGAGTTTTGTCAGGCCTTAAATTTAACCAGCTGTAGTTCTTTTTAAAGTACCATCCTATTCGATCTTTAGAATTAAAGAATTCACCATGTAGTGGGATTTGATTATAGACGGAACACAATGTCCTTGGCGTGATTCCTCCTTTCTTATAGTGCAATGTCCACCACAGCCCTGGACATCTGCAGTCTGTGTCAGCCCAAGGCCCGTGGGCGGATGTGCTTGCTCAGCAAAGATCTCCCCAACTGACTTCTCGTGAGGTGACACTGCAAAGTTCTGCATAACTCAGAGCAGTCCAAAGGGAAGAAAGAGCTACAAGTGGGAGCAAGAGAAATTGGAACCAGTGGGGAGGATCTAGGGTGTAAGAACAACTGGGCTTAAAGTGCACACATACCTCCCGGTCCTATGTATAATCAACACTTGCTAACACAAGCTTCAAGAAAGAATTCAAGTCCCACAAACAGCCATCCTTGGCTTCGGTTTCATGTATTTTTTTCTTCTGTTGAATTCACAAAAGGAAATTGATGAAATCTAAAGTAGATAGTAGACGTTAAAATGACAAAACACGAACTGACCAGGCATAACCTGCCACACCCCTTTACATATGTTAAATAAATTCTAGAAAGGTGTCTACAATCAAGGTGCCGACTGTGAGTACTCTACAGGGCAGAGAGAGCAATAGTCTAAATGCACTGTGCCCTGATTTTTCCTGTTTTTATTAACATACCTTACAAGGGGACATGGATTAAATGCTGTTATTGGTGAAAACTAGTTCTCAACTGAAAACTCTTTATCAGTTTATAGATGAAATGGATTGAATTATTTACTCCTTAAAAAGTGTGAAAGGGGCGAGGAAGGTTGATGTCAGGGTAGAGGTTAAGGCTGTGTATCCAATAACCAAAGGGAGAAATGGAGAACCCACCCAGGAATGAATGCTTTGAACAGTCTGTGAGCTGATCCAGAGTTGCATAGTGTCATAAGCTTGAGGGCCTTTCCCAGGCATCACTCTTCTGATATGCAAATGGACTGTGACATAGCCTCAGGCACTGATCACCTTCAAAGTAAATAAGCATTTACCATTCATTATTTCTACCAAGTACTTAACTCCACAATATCAGCTATGGGACAAATTCTATGTGATGAAAGGATAGATGAATGAATGAGTGAATGAATAAATTAAATTAATAAGAGACATAGTCTTCCCTGATAAGATTTATAACTTAGAGACATTGACTCTATTATATAAAACAACTGACAGAATTATCAAACAAATTAAAGAGAGATGCCAAGTCTCTAGCATGATAACAAAATGCCTGAGTCAATTATAAGAAATGAAAGGGTTTCCTTTGGCTCACAGTTTGAGAGGCTTCAGTCTGTGGTCTACTAGCTCCATGTTTTAAGCCTATAATGAGACTGCATATAATGATGGGAGCATGTATTAAAGCAAATCCATTCGTCTCATCTGCAGAAAGCAAAGGAGTTGGGGAGGAAAGAGCCACAGTCCCATAATATATTTTAAAGGCATAGCTCCAATGACCTAAAGATCTCGCATTAAGTCCCTCCCAGTTGAAGTTCTACCATCTCTCAACAGGGATTCTCTGAAGACCATGTTTCTAACTCATGGTTCTCAGAAAACTACTTAATATTCAAATTAAAGCAGATGAAGTAAAATGAATAGCTATCAAACACCCACTGTATGTACTTTGTGCCTAATATTTTCTCTACAGAATTGTATTTAGTTCCCTTAGTAACATCTGGAGTAGGTATTATTTTATCTACTATTAACTGAACTGAGTTCAGAGAAATTAACTTGGTACAACTGAATGTCAGAGCTGGTAGCCCTCCAGACTCTGTGTCATGTTGGGCCTGTTCTGACCAACACTTCCTCCATCTTTCACATTAGTGTAAAACTCACAGTGAAGACATGGAATATCCACCAATCTCCAGAGAGATGGCGCATCTTAACCCTTGAAGCTCATCTATATTTTCCCAATAGCATATGAAGGTGTGTTCTACAACCCAGGAATCTTCTCATTCCTCATCCCAACTACCAACTCTTATTCCTTCTGGAACACCTACCCAAACCTATTCCATGACCCTTCAGCCTCTGGTCCTGCATTGGTCCATGGTATCATGTACACATCCTAATTTTTTTTAGCATCCTCTTAGGCTGCCTCCCACACTGAAGTTCAGCCTCTCCCTCTAGTTTTTTCCCCTGGAGGAGCAGACAAGTTAAATAGTGTTAACTAGTGGGCAGAGTTAAGCTGGTTAAGCATAGTACAGTGAACAGGAAGTAGATGTTAGCATACATCATGGCAGATCCCAATGAGAAGAGAGAGTCCATGGTTTTAAAGCATTTATTGTCATGGTGCCCAATTTCTCAGGGCAGGCCTGAGGTTAAATACCTTTAGCAGGGAGGAGTGTCTGGTAAGGAGAGTTTAATTGGCTAAGCCCTTCAGACCTTCAGGTGCCTCATTAAAATGGAGATTTGTCTTGAGGCTACGTGATCTGTGGTCACATCCTCTACCTGTGGAGGGGCTTGGGGTGTTTCCCTTATGTGACTGATAGCAACAGATTTATGGAGAGAAAAGCTGTGGTCTCCTGTTAGGAGCCTGGTGTCTAGGAGCATGGCAAAATGCCTACCATCCCTTGCAGGCTATGATCACTTGCTGGGTCACCAGGGTTTTAAACCTACCTCAAGCAGAAACGAGGCTGCTTCTCAAGGTCCCACAAACACTCACACCTATGACTCTCTCTCATTCATGATGGAGTGACCAGAACACTTTTCTCTGCCTTCTCCTTTGTGTCCTCAGTAAATACTGTTGTTGACAGATCTCAGCTGAGATAACAAGAAGAGATAACTAGATAGATAACATGCATAGCTAGAAAATTCTTCTGCTTCATCCGGTTGTCCTTATTGCTTGAAAACCATTGGAAATGGTATCTTTCCTTTTCATGAAGCCTTTGGGATGACCATTGTGTTCCTGGTGGGATAGTCATAGCCTCAAAGAGGGCAGCCTTCAGAAGATGCTGCACTGGGCTCAAGGGTAATTGAGGATGCTCAATGGACTGAAGGCCACATCCTTCTGGATAAAGTCTCGCTGTGGTCATCAGAATCCACACCTCCCCCTGTGTAAGTATGCAAGATTGCACAGGTATGTAGACCTGAGGGTGCCCAGGCCTGGCTCCTGGTAAGTTGATTCAGGGTCTTAGGAAATGGTCAGAGAGTGATGCAGAGGCAACAGAGCAGGTCCAGGCCTGAATGTAGTCTTGATCCAAGAATGGGAAGTCAGCCCTGTGTAGGCAACAGGAGAGATGAGAGTAAGGCTCTAGACTAGAGTTCTGAGGCTGACATCCTTCCAGGTCTTCTTTACCAGCCTTCATACCATAGCTGCTCCCTTTTTTTGAGGCATGGACACCAGGAAGATCACAGAAAGCTATCAGCAACTAAGGTTTACATGGACCAGAGCTACTGGGCATCTGTAAGTACTGCTTCTGAGCTCTCTGGGGACCAAGCTGACCTCACCCTCCTGCCAAGACCATGTTCTCCCTTAGTTCCTTCCCATTCCAAACACTGCCAGTTTCACTACCTCCTTACAGCAATCCCTCAAAAAAAAAAAAAAAAAAAAAAATCAGGTTTGGAAGAATCCTCACCCAGAGCACCAAATTCAAGGACAAATGTGAGATCAGCTTGGAGGTAGATAATGTTAATGGTGGAGACTAGCATGAGGAGCCAGCACCATCTGGGAGACATCTCTTTAGTTCTTGCTCCTGGCCTCTCTTGGCCTCACAGCCACCCTTCTTAGAGCATGAACAGAGTGCCAACATGAAGTCTACCTATCCTCAATGCTTTTGAGAGAGTCCCAACTTGGAACTTCCCACCTGGCCTTAGGAAAGGTCCCTGAGTTCCCCTCCCTGCCCAGCCAATTAATGTAAAGGTCACCAGGACCACCAATCATTATGTGCCTAGTTGCTGTGGCCATAATATGCCCTCAAAAATTGTATAAAAAGCTTATGAAAGAAAGAGAAGGGGTCACCTCTCCTCTGGGTGCAGGATGAACCCAGTGGGCTGGAAAAATAAACCTCTTGCTTTTGCATTCTCCAGTCTCAGTTGGGGGCTCTCCTGGTAGCTAAGACTCACTTTGAGTCTTATGTTTCAAAGAGAAAAATTTTCAAATGAACTTCTTTCTAAAGGAACTTTGAACTGAACAATCAAATTATAAAGCAGTTTATACTCATATTATGCAAAGCAAAATAAACTTCTATGTAGAGAGAATCTCTTATAAGCACTACCTGTCAATAATAGGGCCAATGGCCAATGAGCTAAAGCAGGAAATAGGAGGTAGGACATTGGCAGGAAAAGAGAGAATTATGGGAAATAGTGAGAATATAAAGGAGAGATTCAAGAGATCTCAGGAGAGATGGACTAAGGAGAAAGACACAAACCAGCAGGTAGAGGAACTCAGGGGGAAGCAGAGGAAATGTGAAGAAAGAAGAGGGCAGGGACTGAAGGAGAGGTAAATACCAAATGGTAGAGAGAGAACAGTTTAAATAAGTAATGAGTTAGTCAGGGAATGAGCCAAAGCTTATGGCCAAGGCATTTAACAACAAGTAATTAATTAGTCTCAGATTCATCATTTCCAGGAGCTGGGGCTGGGAATGGAAAGAGTAGAATTTAAAAAT
Organism: Mus minutoides; assembly: GCA_902729485.2. NCBI lineage: Eukaryota > Metazoa > Chordata > Mammalia > Rodentia > Muridae > Mus > Mus minutoides. The sequence goes on from LR750014.1 coordinate 968,834, forward strand.
TGTTTTAATATTTCTATATTCATTTTGTTGCTTCAAGTCTCATTACTGTACATAAATTTAAACTGCATTGCATAGACAATATGGTGATATTATTTTTCACTTAATACTCAGGGTAGGTATTTTTCTTAATTTATTTAGATCCTTCACAATTTCTATTTAATGGCTGAATACTATTCTATTATGTGTGCACATCATAATTTTCATGAAGTCCGACCTGCTGTTGATCAAATCTACAGAGAACTTTTTGTCTCCCTGATTGTGAAGTCCCTTTCGGGTGGCACCTGCATACGTGAAATCACTAGGTCAGAAGTAAATGTATGCAAAGGCCAGTCAGCTGAACTGTCATTTATTTCCCTAAGGAAATAGTTACCATTTCAACGACGATGTGTACATTTTTCAGACCCTGTGACCTTCTAATATCCTGATGACTTATGACCTAATTGAAATTTTGTTTTCTGGGGTAACAATTCGGTGTCACTTTAGTTTGCTTTTCCCCATTGGGTTACAGAATTGGACATTTTCTCACTCCGTGTATTTGCCCCATTGGCTGTTATGCCACTACCTGACAGTGTTACATGGGGCCTCGGGATGATGAGGTCTTACCCTGCATTGGGACCTTTCATGTTTCCTTCTTGTGTATCTTCCAGGAAAGTATTTCCTTCCATTTTTTTTCTCTGTGTTTTCTAATATTCTCTTTAAGTGCATTGTCATATGACCTTCTGGTTTGTTTATTTATGTCTACTGATAGTTTCCCTATATGTTCATGTCTCATGCTCTAAAACTTACCAACTGTAGAGCTGTTTGATTTTTAAGAATATAAACACCTAAATGTCAGTGGAAATGAATGTTCTCAGGAAATAGATAATGACTTTTTTTTTTCTCATCCTTACCCCCTTGAGTGAGACCAGGATTCTCTATATTCTAAGAAAACACTGTACTGTATACACACCCTTGGACCTTTCTTATTTTTCAGGATTCTGAAATTAACTTTCTATGATAAAGAAAACTCAAATGTATTTAACACCTCCTCTTTGGGGCCAGTGAGCTGGCTCAACTGGAAAGGTGCTTACCTCCAGGCCTAAGGACCTGAGTTCAACTCCCAGAATCCACACAATGGAAAGAAAGCACTGACTCTTGAAAGTTACCCTAAGATCATCACATGTGTACCCCACCCCATCCCACCCCAGGCCCGCCATAAGTAAATAGACTCCAATAAGGAAAACAAGTTAAACCTTTGCTTTTGTGACATTAAGTTTATAACAAAGAGAGCTGGGTCCTTTGATCTTTCAGTCATGAGTCACTGGCAAGGTCTTTCCAGCTCTTGTGTCATCTGAGGGTTAGCTGGGCTTTCTCGGTGTCTGCCAGTGGACAGAGCTTGCTTGGGGGATAGTTAGTTACAACTACTCTACTGGTACTGAGAGGCCCAGTTCCATCTGAAGTCCAAAATCTAAGAGGCTCCACATACTCAAGCTGCATGAGCATCAATGTGGCATCATGGGAGTGGGAGGGAGTTTAAGGTCTGACCTCACATGAGGTCATACTTACTTAGAATGTAGATGCACCAACAGTACTGCATAAAATGACCCGCGTGCAGGCTATGTGCATAGAGTCTATGAGAGATAAATACCTGAACATATCCCTCCTCCCCAGAGTTCACTGTGCAGCCGAGAGTTTTCAAAAATCAAGAGAATTAAGAATTTGGAACATTTCTGGTTTCAAGTGTTTTGAGTAAGAGGGATCAGGCTTAAAGATTTCCGAAAAGGGAATATCCAGCTGCTTCCAGATCAAGCAACTCAATAAAACAGTGGCGATAAGTATAAGGCAGCCCTGGATCCGATATTAGAGACCAGGGAACCCCAAGAGGGTGTGAGACAGTACAGCAAGCTGGGGATTCCAGGGCCTCTTGTTTCTGCATCTGCAGTCCCTGGGGTCTGCCTGCACAGATGGCCAACGTCTCCATGGACAGGCCTGCTTTTGTGCCACAGGCTCTGATCACAGTAAGTGGGACCCTGCAGGTGCAATGGTAAGAGTGATTCTCCCTGAGAGGTTTGTTTACAGGCAGGTGTGCGGGAACAAAAGGGCGCAGGCAGGAAGCTCTCCTGGGCCTCTCAGACAGACAGCTGTCAGGGGAGGGGGAGGTGTGGAGGGGAGGGGGGAGGCTAATGTAGAACCCTTTAACTGAGACTATCTCTTTCTTCATCGTGGGCACCTGCGCTCCCTAAGAGTGACAAGGTGGTAATGTTAATATCCTGGTCCTTTGGAAAACACACCACAGGCTATAAAGCCTTTTCGGGACTTCGTGTGAGTTGTATCGAAATCATGAAATTGCATAGCAATGTTCATTTCCTTTTATGGAAGAAACAGAAGTTTGGGGGGGAAAAACTGCTACTTAACTGAAATGTATGCTTGTGATATATGTGCATGCATGTGTGCAAGTACACATGTCCGTGCATGGAGGCCAGGGGAAGGCGCACTGTGTCCTTTCCTATCACCATTCGGCTGAGCCAGGGACTCTCTCCCCGAATCTGGGGCTAGCCTGGCATTCAGAAAGCCCCAGCAGTTCTCCTAGAGATTTGAACATAGGTCCTCATGCGCAAATGTCCTTACTCACTGAGCCGACTCTTCAGCCCCTTTAGGAAGATGACCTCACATCTGCCCATTGAAAAGATAGCTGGAGTCACAACAGCTGAAGTCTTTTATGTGACCTTTCAGTATAGAAGATACAAGAACCCTGGGTTCCAAAGTCAAGCAAATACGACTTTTTGAAGGTATTGCCAGCAATGTACTTCAGAATCTGAAAGGGGAAGTTATCAGAGAATAAACAAACATTGGTCTCAAGAGAACGAACCCTAGGCGGGCTCTGGCTTCCATTTTTCTAAGAAAATAGCCTAGTTGGTATCTAGGCCTGGGAAATGAGCCTCACAGAAAAACCACCTTTCAGCCTGTCCCTTTTCTTCCCTGAGAAGCTCACTCTCAGGTCTGGGTCAAAGGTCTGCCTTATTTCTTGCTGATCCTTCCAGATAGCTAATGGGCTCCTTGAAGAGCTTACTTGCTAAAAGCCACGCTGCCTTTGGAAAGAGCTTTTAAAGAAGGGGGTGGGGAGTTTGCTAAGTGGCAGCTCTGGAATTCCCCATTTACATGAAAAGGGCATTTGGTACTCAAGAGGGTAGTTGTCTTTGGGGGGGGGGGGAAAGGTTAAGCCAATTATTTTGTCTGGAGATGAAAAAGACGAAGAGTCAGTTTAATAACAAGCTTTGGGGTCTGTGAAGAGCCATTCTAAGGAAGATGGCGACCACCTGTCCGAGCTCGATATCTGAAGATGAATCAGGCTTTTGTGGCAGAAGGATCTGAGAGGAGGCAAATGGAGACACTCTTGGGCAACAACATCCCCTGCTGTGGGCAGATGACAGAAGGGACCTCCTGACAGGAAGGCATTAAAGGTCAGTGTGGCCAATGACACCCTCTCACACACACAAACACTAACACACACACACACACACACAAACGCTAACACACACACACACACACACACACACACACACACACACAGACAAGTTTCTTCCATTTCACAACTGTGAATTGATGTCTGGATATAATTCTAAGGGTAAATCCCAAGAAGCATAGTGGCCTAGCTGCCGAGGTACCGACTGCTGCTTGCTGAATGGATGCAAGTAGCTTTACTTTTCCCAGACTCGGTTTCCTCATTTGCCTCCCGGTGTATTAGTTAACTTCCCTTGTGGTTTCAACAACATTCCTTTGTGAAAGCAATTTGAAGGGAAGGCCCCCAGTTCCAGGATGAAGTCCATCCTTGGCAGGAAGTCATAGAGGCGAAGCGGAAGTGAGAGGTGGTCATGTGACATCAGTAGTCATGCAGCAGATGGCTGACCGCTGGTGCTTAGCTGGCTTTCACCATTCCATTCTGCCCAGGATCCCAGGACCTGGAACAGGGCTGTCCACATTCAGGGTTGGTATCTCCACCTTAACGAATCGAATCTAGAAACTTCTTCCCAGGCACACCCAGAGGCATATGTCTCTTCTGTAATTCTAGGTCCTTCCAAGTCCACAATAAATATTAACCACCCTAAACTAGCTCTCTGATAACCGAATGGCTTTCCTTTCCCAGAGCCATGAAAAAGGACCAGGCTAATATGAAAGTACACTTTAAAACCGCACAGTGCTGAGCAAATGAAAGACATTATTTTTCCTGGACTAGGTGCGGATTGTTTTTCAAGTCTGGTGTGCACTGAAATTTTTCTTCCTGCTTTGGCTACACTTGCCGGATTGCTTTGGATCTAACCTTGAAACCTTGTTCCAGTTATTTTCTTTCAGCTCCCAGGCCTTTCCCTGCATGTTCCTCCTCCAAGTCTGCTCCGTGCTTGCTCCTTACTGTGATGTGGGATTGAGAAGAAGGGTGGCGGGGAATTTTTATTATTAATAATAATAATTATTATTATTATTATGTTTTTTCTTTTCTTTTTTTAATTAGATATTTTCTTTATTTACATTTCAAATGTCATCCCCTTTCCTGGTTTCCCCTCTGAAAACCCCCTATCCCATCCCCCCTTCCGCTGCTCACCAACCCACCTACACCAGCTTCCCTGTCCTGGCATTCCCCTACACTGGGGCATCAAGCCTTCACAGGACTAAGAGCCTCTGCTCCCATTTATATCCAACAAGTCCATCCTTTGCTACATATGTGGCTGGAGCCAGGGGTTCCTCCATGTGTACTCTTTGATTGGTGGTTTAGTCCCTGGGAGCTCTGGGGCTACTGGTTGGTTCATATTGTTGTTCCTCCTATGGGGTTGCAAACCCTTTCAGCTCCTTGGGTACTTTCTCTAGCTCCTCCATTGAAGACCCTGTGATTAGTGCAATGGTTGGCTGTGAGCATCCATTTCTGTATTTGTCAGGCACTGGCAGAGCCTCTCAAGAGCCAGCTATACCAGGCTCATGTCAGCAACCACTTACTGGTATCCACAATAGTATCTGGATTTGGTGACTGTATATGGGATGGATCCCTAGGTGGGGCAGTCTCTGGATGGCCTTTCCTTCTGTCTATGCTCCACATTTTGTCTCTGTATTTCCTCCCATGGGTATTTTATTCCCTCTTCTTAGAAGGACCAAAGTATCCACACTTTGGTCTTCCTTCTTCTTGAGTTTCATGTGGTCTGTGAATTGTATTCTAAGCTTCTGGGCTAATATCCACTTATCAGTGAGTTCATACCATTTGTGTTCTTTTGTGATTTGGTTACCTCCCTCAGGCTGATATTTTCTAGTTCCATACAAGTGCCTAAGAATTTCATGAAGTCATTGTTTTTAATAGCTAAGTAGTACTCCATTGTGTAAATGTACCACATTTTCTGTATCCATTCCTCTGTTGAGGGACATCTGAGTTCTTTCCAGCTTCTAGCTATTAAGGGCAACCAACAGATTGGGAAAAGATCTTTACCAACCCTACATCCAATAGAGGGCTAATATCCAATATATACAAAGAACTCAAGAAGTTAGACTCCAGAGAACCAAATATCCCTATTAAAAATGGGGTACAGAGCTAAACAAAGAATTCTCAACTGAGGAATACCAAATGGCTGAGAAGCACCTAAAGAAATGTTCAACATCCTTTGTCATCAGGGAAATGCAAATCAAAACAACCCTGAGATTCCACCTCACACCAGTCAGAATGGCCAAGATCAAAAACTCAGGTGACAGCAAATGCTGGTGAGGATGTGGAGAAAAGGAAACACTCTTCCATTGTTGGTGGGATTGTAAACTGGGTCAACTACTCTGGAAATCAGTTTGGTGGTTCCTCAGAAAATTGGACATAGTATTACCTGAGCACCCAGCTATACCACTCCTGGGCATATACCCAGAAGATACTCCAACATGTAATAAGGACACATATTCCACTATGTTTATAGCAGCCTTATTTATAATAGCCAGAAAAGGGTGGGGTTTTAAAGAGTGCATTTTAATCCTGTCTGTCCATCTTGCCTTCCCTTCTATAGGTGGTAGCCACCACCCCCACTCCCATGCCCAATTCCTCTGGTAATGGGGAAACTCATTACCTCATTTTAAAAGCTATTCCACTGCCTTAAAATTTTCAATTTGTTGACATTTTTTCTGAATGGAGTCAAAATTTATTTCTCTGTAGAGAGCTCAAACCCATGAATGATACAGGTCTTGGTAAAGACAAGGATTCATGAAGGATAGAGATGAACCAGGAATAGAAAGCCCTTCCAAGGAAATTAGCTGTTTTCCCACACTGATAAATGTCATAACAGTGTGGTCTAGATTGAGGTCCAGGGCTTGGGCAGCTACCATAGCTGAACCTATGTAGAGTCCCTCCAGAAGTTACACCTGAAAGAAAGCTATCCTTTGAATATTGTTAGATACCAAAATTAAATGTTGAATTTTAATATTATCCAGAGAAACAAGAAGTATTTTTAATACATCTTTCAAATTTCTTTTATTGTCTTAAAAAACATTTATTTATTTAATCCTTTCTTATTAAATGTTGATGTTTGTCTTTTATCAACTTTTAAAAAATAAAAGTAGTCTAGCTAGCTCATTAAAAAATTAAAATACGGCCGGGCGTGGTGGCGCACGCCTTTAATCCCAGCACTCGGGAGGCAGAGACAGGCGAATTTCTGAGTTCGAGGCCAGCCTGGTCTACAAAGTGAGTTCCAGGACAGCCAGGGCTATACAGAGAAACCCTGTCTCGAAAAACAAACAAAAAAAAATTAAAATACGTATAAAACAAAATATATTATCTATCATAAAGGCCAGATTCTGACCATTTCAAGAATTAAGGACTGAAAAGATCGCTTTCCCATTTCTTGTGTTATTGAATTATTATTGTTGATTACTTATTTTTATCTTTTGAAGGTGTGAGTTGTGTGCATACACATATGCAGAGTACAAGCACATGTACATGGGCTGGTAGACAGCCTCATATCATCCTCAGCAGCATCATTCACCCCTTTGGAAACAGTCTCTCCTGGATCTGGAGCCCGCTCCACTCAGATTAGACTGGTTACCAATGAACCCTAGAGTCTGGCTGATCTCTGCCTCCCCATTGCTCGGGTTTCCAGCACACACCCCCGACCCCTATCCATAGCAGCATTTTTTACATGTATTCTAGGGCCATGCAACTCCTGTCCTCATGCTTGTAAGGTGAGCACTTTACTAAATGAGCCATCTTCCAAGCCCTCGAATCTTGGTTTTTGTTTTTTTTGTTTTTTTTTTTTGTTTGTTTGTTTGTTTTAAATTTAAGTTAGCATGCAAAATACTGGGAAATATCAAGAGAAAATAGAATTACCATCCTGAAATTCTTTTTAAGGGCACCCTATCACCCAGTGACTCAAAACTTATCACTAGACCCCACTTTGTGAAGCTTTCCAACTCTAACGGTCCCAAGCTGAGGAACAAGCCTTTAACACATGGGAGACGTTCAGACTCAACCTATAGTAGTCTGCTAGGACATTCAGACTTTCCTGTCATATTAGTACTAATGGGTCCCCCCAAAGTGGGAGTTTTCATGCTAGCAGTGGGAATGGACAAGACAAACTGGTCTCTCCTCACTGTCGCCCAGATAACAGACACTTCCTCTATAGTGATGACAGAAGTCACTCCTTGAAGTGCTGGTTCGCTTTCCATTGTGTTTCCTGAAAACAAATCAAGTCAGATGCTCATTCTTACTGCAAGGAATGGCTTCTAACAATTATAGTTTATCCCCGTGGACACATAGTGGATCCATGTAGGGGGAGAAGAGGGAAAGAGTGTGAGTGGGCAGCTCCCAGTACACCCACAAATGCAGGCTAGAGGGTTTGAAATTGATCCCACAGACAAGAGACATCTCTAGGCTCTACACAGCAGTCAGCTGTCTCATCTGATATTTTAAATACAGAGGGATTGATATAAGTGGGTTAAATAGGTCACTTTTACTAATACCACTCAAACAAGAAGGACTCTGGGTAGATTATTGCAATAATCTAGACACAGGATAAGATCTAAACAGAGACAGAGTATCAGTTGATGTGTAAACTAAGTGCTGGGTTTCAAAGCTACAAGACATTTTACCACACGATTTAAATGACCACTTAGTGTACTGTGCGTAGCTTCAACCCAGACAGCTCTCATTTGTTAAGGAGAAAATAGTGAATGAGACATTAGAGGAGGCTTGAGCAAGTTTCTCTCAGCTGCCAAACATTACCTGCCTAACAAAGCAAACATCTTATAAGATTGGGGGTGAGATTTCTCCCATCCTTTGGCTCTCTGACATGTCCAACACCAGCTGGCTTGCTCCCCGGGGGGGGGGGGGGCCCACATCTACCTGGCGCCAGGTGGGTGTAGGTTGGGCAGAAAGCCCTCATTCTTTGTAGCTAGCTTTGGGGCTGATGACTGACAACAGCAGGATGTGTTGATTTCACCAGGTCCACTTTCAGCAGAGATGAGGGACTGTGAGCTTGGCAGTATCCGCTAGAAGACTGACTTCCCACTTCAGTTACTCTATGCGAGATTTACAACTGAGATAAAGCTAATCCTCCCAAGGCCTGTTGGTGAAAAATCAACCCCGTAAGAAGCACAGCTCGGGAGTGCTGAATTCTCTCTCCTTACTACTCGAGGTGCGAGAAAGGCTGCACAAGAAACATTTGGAGGAAGGCAGTGCTGGGAGGCAATGGGAAGAGAGAGATGAGCAGGGCAGAGCAAGCGTTAGCTTTTGTCATATCTTTTACACCACCACCTGTCACCATCCTTGTTAGGTCTTTGCTCATCCGACAACGATGCATCCACGAATGGGACTTCTAAGGCTTTAGTTACGAGCTCTATGAGGGTAGAGGCTGCAGACGGCGGGTCTACTCGACAGTGTATTTCCCAAAGCTAGTGTGGTACATGGCATGTACTACACCACAGCTCCTTGCTGAGCTAAGGTTTGACTTGTATTTGTCTGTGCCTGTCCAGGAGCATGTGGAGGCCAGCAGAACATCCTTGGCTGCCATTCCTCGAGCCCTATCTACCTTGTTTGTTGAGTAGGGGTTTCTCATCAGCCTGAAAAGATACATTTCAGCTAGGCTGGCTGACATCTAAACCCCAACAATTTGCCTCTCCCCATTTTCCTAGCACCCGGACAAGCACACCTCCACACCCGGCCCCTTAAATGTGAGTTTTGATGATCAAACACAGGTCCTCACACTCATGAGACAAGCATTCTATCGACGAACCATCTCGTGGCCCTGTTTTTGTTTTTATTCAATGATCCTTGGTGCCAGTTGTTTTGCCCACACCAACCTTTGGAGTCCTCCTACGATTCCCCAAGCAGGTTTTTATGAGCTCTGTTTTATTGATAATAAACCAATGGCCAGAACTAAATAGTGAATTAACAAAAGCCAGGCATTTATCGCATGGTAGAGCTGGGATTCAAACCAAAGGTTGTTCCCGTGGTCCTTCCTTCCACACAGCGTTGGGATTTTCCATTCCACAGAATGATGTTTCTCTACACAAAGCATCCTAGTGTTGATTTAGCTCAGCCCCCGCCCCCTACTTTACAGATGAGAGGTGTGTTTGCTAGAGAGGCCAAGGCTAAGGTGTTTTGGCCAAGTTAAATTTGTGCTCAGGAAAATTCAGCCCAGTGGGGTTTTTGGTTTTCTGTTTTTTAATTTTTTTTCCCAATAAGACCTTGAAGCTCTTTCAAGATAAGGGAGGCAGCTAATTCAGCAAGATCCTGTCTCCCAAAGAGCTAGATGTGATCTATCTCCGCAGCCTAGCTGGATGTCTCCAGGCACGAAAAACCTCATCCAATCCAAGCTTCAAACTCTGCACGGTTGTTTTCTGGTTCCCAGCCTTAACCGACACCGCTTGCCTCTCCACTGAGGCCCACGGGCAAGCCTCAAGCTTTTGGAAAGCCACTGCAAGTTTGCTGTTGAAAACGTCCAAGCTTGGATGTGATCTAAGCTCTGGTAAAGTACTTACACTAATAAAGGGCTAAGGCTTCCTCCATGCTGCCTGGAAGTACCTCATTGCCTCAGTGTGTGCCAGCCCACAGGAGGGAAGGTTACAGCCGTGGCTTGGATGGTATTGCACATGTGACTCTGGCTGGGGCACTGTGCCAAACTAAGGTCTGCTGCATCCACTAAAGAGCTCCTCTTCTGCCTTGCTGCACACTGCCCAAATCTCTGTTGGAGTGTTGGTCTCTGTGTCCCTAGATTTTAGCTTAGGAAATATATAACCCCTTCCCGTGTTAAACTCGCAGCCAGGAGCATGGAAAAAACCCCATGCACTGCTTCTGCTGTCTGTCTCCTTGTTCTCTTCTTCCTGGGCTATGAAATGCCCCTTCCCCCAACCCTCAGACGCATGTGTTTGAGCATCTTGTCTCTAGCTGGTGGCACAATTTTGGGAGGATATAGGACCTTTAGGAGATGGGGACCAAGCTGACGGAAGTGGGTTGCTGGTGCTGAGGTAGAGGTATGCTTGAAGGCAACATTTACTTACGGCTCTGGCCCAGACTCTCTGCTTCCTGGTCTACCAAGCACAAAGGCTCTCCATGGAATGCTTCCACTACTGTGCAATCCTCCGTGCCTGCCCTGATCAGAGGAGGTAGAACTATGAACCAGATCAAATCCTTCCTATTGGATTCCTGTCAGGTATCTTGCCACAGTGGTGAGAAAAGCAACCAAGACACCATGTCAGGAATACACAGGGGACATCCACTTTTGTTCTAGAGGCCTTGGCCCTCTAGTGGGGGTAGGGGTTACACAACAAGACTTGGGTCTGTCATAGTCTTGGGTCTTCTGTATTTTATTTTATTTTATTTTATTTTATTTTATTTTATTTTATTGTCTTGAAACGCACCAGACTCATCTGTGGCTTAGCAAGGACCTGTTCTCCTTCTTGACAGCCCTGGAAACCAGAGGTCATTTCTTGCAGAAGCTTCCCTTAAGAGTAGCACATGTTCCTTCCCGCAATCCTCAGTCACGTATCCCCTTCACTCTCATTGACTTGACTTGAGACACGTGTCCACGTCTCTGAGGCAGGCCAGGGGTGTAGGGGTGACAAAGATGATTGATTCAGACCGGACTCCTTTAAAAGAAATTTTTCTTTAAAGACAGATATTTTCCTTGCAATCCCCAAAGCCAGAAATTCCTAATAAAAGCTATTTTCATACCAGGGAATTGTGGCTTTACTTAATTGACTTTCCTCCCCCTCCCCCCCTTTTTTTTTTACCACAATTGTCATTATTAGGAAGGTAGATATTTTAAGCTGTCTTAAAGGAGAGAAAGAGTGGATTTAACCACTAGACAGCAGATTTCTTGCTGCGTCTCACTGCTTTTAACATTTAAAGTTCCTTACCTCCTTTCCCTTTTGAACGTCACTCCCGGGGCAGCGGGATCTCCTTACCCACATGTATGCAGAAAGTGATGGGCCCCCACTTATGTCAGACGACCCGCCATGAGTCAATGCCGAAAGCTGACTTAACAGTAATGACCGCCTGGAGCAGTAGCTGAAGTCCCCGAGAATCTTGAAGTCCCGAGCCTGCCTGTCCCTAGGGGTGTGCCAGCTTGTATGACGGCACCACCGCTACGGGCAGCTACCCTGTCCTGGGGCTTAGCATCTACCTCCAGTTCACACACTGGGCACTGGGAGTGGGGTAGGGATGGCAGCCCCAGGTCACAGCTCTACAGCAAAAGGAAAGCTTTTTATAGGATTGCCCTGGGGCCGAGTATATCTAGGAAAGTCAGTGCTCTTCATAAAGCAGGAGGTCCAACAACTCCACCGGAAGGGCATCATCAGCCCCTGCACTGAAAGTCAGATGAGCAGAGTACTCGAGGTCTCTCCTTCTCTCTCTCCCCCTTCTCCCCCCCCCCCCCCCCCCCCCCCCCCCCCCCCCCCCCCCCCCCCCCCTCTCCTCCTCCCACTTCCTCTACCCTTGGGCGTTAGAACTCTGGATTCTCTTGACCTTGGACTCTGGGGACTTGTACCGGTGGCCCCTGCAGTTTCTAGGGTTTCAACTTCAGGTGGGAAGTTATACCGTCAGCAACCCAGGTCCCCACAGTGTATGTCTTCCCATAAGGGCATTCCCATAATTCCTTCTTTTATGTCTGTGTTGTCCTAGGGAGCCAATTTCTCTGGAAAACCTTGGCTCATATGTTGGGATAAATTGAATTTTAATTAAGCACTTATTTATAAGGGGTTTGAGGATGCACATGAGGTCTATGATTTCTCTTAGCCAGGCTAATTTAGAGTACGCACATCTCACCTGGGGAGCAGCACTTGGCCTTGGGCACTGCATGACTTTAGATAAGTTATTTCTGCACCTTAGCTGTCTAGCTGTTAGTCTACATTCAAAAAATGTAGAGACCCATCTCCACCATTTGCGTATCTGAAAGGCTTACATTTCGCTAGGGTAATCCTCAGTTTTCCCATCTATGAAATAGAAATAACAATCTTCCTACTTAATACAGATTTGACTAGATAAAGATTGTGAATTACTTGTGTGTGTACACATGTGGGGACCACGTACTTGGTCATACGTGTCTAAGTCGAGGCCAAAGGTCAAATGTCAAGAGTCTCCCCAGTCATTTTCCACTTTATTTATTTTGAGACAAGGAGTTTCTCACAGAGCTTGGAGCTCACCAGTCCAACTGGGCTGCTTGGCCAACACGTACTAGGGAGCTTGCTCTCCCCTCCTCAGAGCTGGGACAACAAGTACCCACTTTTCTGCTCAGATTTTAATCTTAGTTCTAGAGATCCATATTTATGTCCTCCTGAAGACATGTGTCCTGAGTCCTCAGGATGCCTTTTATAGACTGTAGATTATATAGCCCCGCCCCCAGCATTGGTTACCAGGGCAACAGTCTATGAGGGTCTGTCTGAGGCACACGGATGGGGCAATTATGACAAAGCGTCTGGGGATCTGCCTTGACAAAAGGCCAGGTGCCCAGGTGTGTGTCATCATCAAGTTAGGAATGCTGTAAAGAGCCTGCAGCCAGGGCAAAACCTCAGGTGCCTTTGTCATCTGTACCTCTTCTGTTGCCTCTGACCCCTCAGACTCTGCAACTGTGTCTGAGGGGACTGTGCCTGTGCCTCCAGACAAACGGTTCCCCTTCTCAGACAGGAACTTGGCTACCTCTAATGTCAGGCAATGCTTCTTCAGAGTGGTGTCTTCTCTCTTCCAAAGGATGAAAGTAAAGGGGTAAAGATTTTTAAAATATGTGAGTCAAAGATTTCCTCCCTCAAGACTTCCTGTTCATAATTGAAGCCATCCCATCATCTCAAACATTAGCTGAGTGCTCCTTTCACCACAAAACAACAATTTCCTTTTAAAAATGTAAAGGCAACTTTGCTTCTGGACAGAATTTGTATGACAGGCTAAGAGGGAGAAAACCTGAATCTCTGTCCAACCTCAGCAATAGATTCCCCGTTAGCTTAAATCCTGCCTGTTAGGAGGATTGGTTCTCAGTAACTTCAGGGCTATTCAGAGACAACAGCTTAGATCGGTTGAAACCAGATCTTTCATTTAATGATTTTCAGCAGTGAATATGACTCAGAATCGTCTGGAAGGCTTGTGAAAATACAAACCATTGGGTTCTAACCCCAGAGTTTCTGCTCAGCAGGTCTGGAATGGAGCTTAAGATTTTGCACTTCTAACAAGTTGCCAATTGATACCTCCAGTGATCCAGGACTCACATGTGAGGACCACTGCTCTGTGCTAAACAGCTTCCAGGCTGCTGAGACTCTGCGGGAAGAGGATAGTATATCAAGAATAACCATGGCTGCTTCTCGGCTTCTGGGTTTGAATGCATGGATCTGCAATCTGGGAGTTTGTATCTGTCCCTAACATGGCGGTAACTTGGGTCGAAGAAGGAGATTCAGGCCACTTCTCTGGTTGGCTTTTCTGTGTCACAGTTTTGATAACACTTTGAGGATTGTGTTGGTCTCTTTCTTTCTGGTGCTGTAGAATTGAAAATACAAGTGGTGTGGGGGGGGGGGCTGTGTCTGTGCAGGCCAGGGGACAACCTCAACTCTTGTTTCCAGTCCACTTTGCTATTGTTGTCTGTTTGCTTGCTTTGGAAAGAGCCTCTCATTGGCCTGGAACTCACTGGCGAGCAACTTCCAGGGATTAGCTCTATACCTCCTGTGCTGAGACTGCAGACACTCACCACCAAGCCCAGCTTTCCAAACATGAGCTCCGGAGCTCAACTTCATGTCCTTGTGCTTGCAAGGCACAGACCTGCTATCCTTTCAGCTCAAAACCTCCATTTCTTCTTCTTTTGTATGTCCTTTTTTAAAATTTTTATTTTTGGAGGTTGTAATATATTACATTATTTCTCCCTCTCTGCCTCAAACCTTCCTCTTACATATGCCTCTTTGTTCTCTTTCAAATTCATGGGCTCTGGTTCCCCCCCCCCAACCCCCACACTCTCTCCTTTTTTTTACTAGTTGTTGTTACACACATACATGCTGCGTACAGAATGGAGAATTTAGTTGGCTGGCAGTTTGGAGGTATAGTCTCCATGGTGGAACTCGGGGCAGTGGGACTGTGCAGCAGCTGGTTATATTGTATCCATGGCAGCAAGCAGACAGGTGCAGGCTGCTGTTCTGCCAATCTTCTTAGTCACTCAGGTCCCCAGCCTACAGCCGGTACTGTCCCCAATTAAGGCAGATCTTCCCTCCTCTGCTAAACTCTCTGGATATGACCTCACATCTGGCTCTCAAGCATCCTCCCAAGGACAATGAGGTGCAAGCCTTGTCCTGAGCTGATAAGGTCTGGCTAGCTTTCATTCATATTTTACACATTTATCCTTTATTCTCAGCTCCTGCGTCCTCCCTCCTGCTCCTCTCCACACCGCTCTTTCCTCCTCGTTTCTCTTTGCTTTTTTTGTTTCTTTCTGCTCATTGCTCGCCCGGTTTTCTCTTCCTGCTGTAAGTGGACACATGGTGACTTCCCATGAGCCACGAGAACACCGATTTCCCCAATTCAGCATCCCAGGGCACATGAATTTGTTCAAAAAGAACATGTTATCCTTTATCCCTGTCTTCTTCCAGAGGATTTTAATCCTGGACTCATGGTAAACACAGGAGGAAAGCAAAAGAAATGAATAATGCACTTGCCAAATACATCTACTATTTCCAATCAGTATAAGCAATGAGATAAAAGTGTTGAATTTAATTATGATCCTGGATAGTTTACTGTCATTTCTAAGAGATGAGAGGTGTAAATTTTATATAACACAGGAAGAAGGAGGGGAATCATTGGAAAGTTTATAGCAAAAAAGGATCTGTCTGTGGGTATGACTGGCTACAAACTCCACCAGTTTTTCAGCAAACAAAAGGGAAATAAAGACTATTATAAAGTCCCTAAGTGATGAGATAAAAGCTAACCAATTTCTCATCTGTAAGCTTTGGGGTGTTTTCTTTTCTCCCTTTCTTTCATTCACATCTTACTTAAGAGAGCTGTTAGTCTAAGGAAAGCCTGTGGAGTTTAGTCTCTAGAAAAACAGTCAATGTGCTTAGCATCTTCTTCTTGTGCTTTTCAAATGGTTGCAAATGACCAGGGGTGACTTAGAATATGGGAACGAAGTGTGGGGGCTGGAAAGGTGCCTCAGTTCTCCATAGCTTGGTGGGTAACAGGCAGGCCTTGGGTATGATCCCTAGAACCCGTATAAGAAGCTGGGCATGGCCAGGCGTGGTGGCGCACGCCTTTAATCCCAGCACTCGGGAGGCAGAGGCAGGCGAATTTCTGAGTTCGAGGCCAGCCTGGTCTACAAAGTGAGTTCCAGGACAGCCAGGGCTATACAGAGAAACCCTGTCTCGAAAAACCAAAAAAAAAAAAAAAAAAAGAAGAAGAAGAAGCTGGGCATGGACCAAGGGCACATGCACACACTTTCAATCCCAGCTCTGGGGAGGCAGAAGCAGGCAGATTATTGGGACTCACTGGACAGTCAGCCTGACCACCTGGTGACCCCAGGTCCCAGTCAAAGAGCTTTTCTTCATAACACAAGGCAGGCAGCCACTGAGGAATAGCATGCGAGGTTGACCTCAGGCCTCTACATGCACCTCATTCACACAAACATGCACACATACTTGCATAAGCACATGCAAATACAATACAACACACACACACACACACACACACACACACACGAACAGCCTTGGAAATAGATACATCTGAAAAAAATCCTAGAAATGACTAAGATACTAGTTCATGGAGCCAAGAGGATCAGAGATAAAATGCTTCTCTGGGGTCTAATTCAGGATCCAGAATACTGACTCAGTTTACCCTGTCTGTCATTCTGTTATCATTCTGTAACTTCCTCTCTGAGTGAAATGTATTACAGAAATGCCCAGTGGGATTTGGGACACTGATTCCATGAAGAGCTTATGAACAGAAATAGAGTTAATCCTGGAAAAGTCCTCACCTGGCTGTGGGTGCAGGTACGAGAAGAATGCTACAGAGGGGGATAGGTCACCACAGCCTCAGCTCCTGAGTTCGAATCCCAGCTCTGCCAGCTACTTATAGGTGACTCACTCTCACCCACACAAGCACGATTGAGTTTACCTATGTGGCAGAAGCTACAGTGAGGTAAACAATGTATATACATACATACATACATACATACATACACACACATATACACATATACACACATACATATACGCACGTGTCATATGGTAAATCAGCAGTGGCCTGTGGCTGACCAATACAGTGTGTGGTCGGATCCTCTTGATCTAAGTGAGTCTTGTTCTTGGTGGGTTTCAGACACATGCAGGCTCTCACATTTGAAAGATGAAGAGAAGAGAGACATGTCAGTCTGGTTCCCCAACCCCACCACCCCATGGGAAAGGGACATGTCAAACCAATCCGGAAGATCAGCAGATGTCCCCAGCCTTTGAAGCCCAAAGCTGAAAGCCTCAGCCCCCCACTGGGCAAAGATTCTGCCCAAAGTTCAAATCCACGCACAGCTCAAAGCTTCCTGAGCAGCTGGGAGCTGTGCCGCTGTCTCTGGGCCTGATGGGGGACTGTGAACAAATGTCCCCGTTTACAAGACAACGGGGCCTCAATGAGCTGATTGTGTTGAGCCATTTGAAGATAAAGTAAAATGGAACTTCAAAAAGAAGCAGGGAAGGCCCAGGGGTCTGCTTTCAAAATCCATTAAGTTCCACTGTTGATAAAAATCCCTGAATCCGGTACAAACCTTGGTTTTGAAATTTCTGACAAATGAACATCTTTAATGTGTACATTTTTTTTTTGGTAAAACTTCCCCTCTAACTCTGTAAAAGACACTGTTTTTCAAGGAGTTTTGCCTTTCCTGCACTGAGACACACACTCAGCCTTCATAAATATGTGTGTATATTCACAGAAAATTTAGTTTACTCCCCCACTAAAATGGGCAGGTAACTGGAAGCTTTATACTAACCTCTTTTTAACTACATAGAGGATGACATGGTCCTTGGATTTTGAAGAGGAAAGGTTTTCTCACCATTAGCCTTGTCTAGCCTAGACGGAATGTGCACACATTCCTGAGAGAAATATCTCGAAGGAAGGAAGAGATTTTGTGATATGGATTTAAACAGAAGTGCTTAAAGAAATTTAATCCACCCTAGAGCATGTTCTTTCTTCTTATCTAGTTTCTGCTTTACCAGCTCAGACTTGACTATAGGATTTTGCTTCTCCTGTTTGCATGATATGTGCATCTCCCTCTTCTCCATCAAATACCTTGGCTCTTGAGGACACAGAGAAAGAGAGGCATGATATCTCTCATCACTGTCAATCCGAATCAACTTACACAGTACACCTCATAGAGTTCATTCTGCCACTGGGACTTATGACCATAAGTACCAGTACTTATGAGCATTTGCCATGGTTCTCTAGAGCACAGGGTCTCAACCACAGGTTGAGACCCTTTGGGGTCACATATCAGATATTTTGCATATCAGAAAATAGTTTTATGGTTAGGAGGTCACTACAACATGAGGAACTGGAGTAAGGGGGTCACAACATTAGGAAGGTTGTGAACCAATGCCCCAGAGGAAAGGAACTGATAGAAAAATATATATTCATGTATAATATATTGAATATCCAATATATATGGATTCAATACACACACACATATATATGTATATGTATATATATATATATATATATATATATATATATATATATATATATATATATACAGAGATACATATAAATCCTTTATTATTAGATTTATTAGAGTGGCTTTCAGGCTGTGATCTGGCTAAATCATCACCTACCCTCACCCCTTCCTGTCCTGTCCCTCTACTACAGAGGCCAGAGTAGTGAAGACCTCACTATCTTCATGCTCCCCTGCAGATTCAGGTGTCCCACAGCATAGCCATAGCCATGAGATGGGTGTTTGTTCAAGCATTCAGCCTTCCTGGAAACTTGTCTAGATATTTCTGATTAAGAGCCAAAACAGGAGGGGAAGGCACGTGTCACATACTTGGTCCTGCCTCTTTACTCTTTCCATGAGGACTCAATGCCTGTGGGCAGAGCATCCTTGTACAGCCATGGCAACAAGAGTAAAGGTCTCATTGGGATACTGGCCCTGAACTAAGGTTTCTATATGAGAAACTGAGAACCACAACCAAATAGTCATCAGGTAGTTGACTCCACTGGGATATAAGTGTATTGCTACTAACAGCCAGATGTGCTCCAGGTTGGTAAACTTGCCTTTCATACAAATAGGAACTCTGTAGATTTAATTTTTCTTCATTACTCTAAGTAGTAAGAAACAGTTAAATGCATTAATTTCACCATGAGAAGTATCTCAAATACAGTTAAGGGTGAGAATTCAACTTAGGTTAGACCTACTTTCTTCACTCCTGCAACACTGAGCTGTACATTGCACCCCACCCGGGGCAGACCAATAGCTACTGTATTTGAACAATCAACATTCATGTGGTTTCTGTTTACTGAAGCATTAGCAGAAACATAGGCTGAAATATATACCACCGTGTAATAGATCCCAGATGTGCGGGCAATTTGGATGAATAAGCCACCAAAGAGAACTTTCTGTCAGTTCGATTGGGCTTGGTAAGGTCTTCAAACCAAGTCAAAGTTAAAACATCCTGGAATTAAGATCTGATTCAGTTTGCTTAAATTCAATGATCACTGAGTCTTCCTTTGGGCCAGGTTTTCCTGTGCTACTGGCTCTGGATGTCTCTGTGCCTTTCTGGTTTTAACTCCTGCTTCAAAGACAATCAAAAGAAGACTGAAAGGATATGGGAGCTAGGATTCATCGTGGCAAAATTGAGATCCACTCTACCTGACTTAACTTAACGTGTACTGTCCTGGTTTGAATATGCTTGGCCCAGGGAGTGGCTCTATTTGGAGGTGTGGCCTTGTTGAAATAGGTGTGTCACGGTGGACGTGGACTTTAAGATCCTCATCCTAGCTGTCTGGAAGTCAGTCTTCCACTAGCAACCTTCAGATGAAGATGTAGAACTCTCAGCCTTCTCTGCACCATTCCTGGATACTGCCCTGCTTCCACCTTGATGATGGAGGACTGACCTGTAAGCCAGCCTTGAATACATGTTGTCCTTTATAAGACTTGCTTTGGTCATGGTGTCTGTTCACAGCAGTAAAACCCTAACTAAGATAGTACAATTACTGTCACTTCAAGTATTTCAAAAGCAACTGTGGGAGATGTAAACACAAGAGGAAGAATGACTCTTAAGCTGATGGTGTCCTGTGGAAGACAGCAATCTTTTCTGATAGCTCTACAAAGCGGAGCAAAGACTTTGGATAAATGGATTGTCAGTGTCATTGTGAATATTACCAAAGACAGTATTAAGCTTGTTATCATCATCCAAAAGTTTCTGTTCACTGGGTGGCATGGTTAATGCTTCTCTAGAGGAAATGCTTCTGGGGAGAGCGCTTAGTCAGTAAATGCCTGCTGTGGAAGCTAGCATGAGGATCTTAAAGCCCCTGGCCACAATGACACACCTATTCCAACAAAGCCACACCTCCAAATAGTGCCACTCCCTGGGCCAAGCATATTCAAACCAGGATAGTACACATTAAGTTAAATCAGGTAGAGTGGATCTCAATTTTGCCACGATGAACCCTAGCTCTCATATAGCCTTCCATGAGGACCTGTACCCAGTTCCTAGAACCCACATTTTAAAAGCAGGCATGAGGACACACTGGGGAGGTAGAGAGAGGGAGATGCCAGCAAGCCTAGCCAGTGAGTTCTAGAACAGTGAAAGATTGTCTCAAAACAACAATGTGGACAGTACCCAAGGAATGATACTTGGCATCCACACATACATGGACAAGCATGCACATGTACATGTGAGAGCACGCACATATGCACATACACAAATAAGTAAATGAACAAATAACTCAGTAGAGTATTTCTTATGCTGGAAAGAAAAAACAATCACCTTGGGGAATGGAATATGCACATTTAAATGTCATTTATATGTTTTTGGTGTGCCCTAGTTCCAGATCATAGTCTAAATGACCAATATCACCCAATTTCTACATAATTCAATGAAGAGACAAAGAAAGAAAGAGTGGGGAAGGGGAGAGGGAAAAGGAGAGGGAGAGGGAGAGAGAGAGAGAGATGAGTGTCTGGCTAAAGTTATTCAATCAAGCTACCCAAGCCACCCACCAAACTCTGCCAAAACTAACTACATAGATTTAGAGACCATAAGATCCTACCTAATGTGTGGACATAACTAAAGACTTCATGGTCTTCTGAATTGCGCTGGAGAAAGCAACATAGATGTCTCATTCTGCAGATTGCTTCTTTTTGTGGCAGCTGTAGGATTGAGTGGATTTGGACTTCTATTGCCTTCAGTCTTGGGTCCTATGAAAGGATTTGTTTGAGTCGGTAACAGTATCAGAAAGTATCCAAAGAGTGTTATGCATATTAAGGGAAGGAGCAGCAGTGGGCAGGATCTCCAGGTTTAAAGTGTACATATTGTTCAAAATGCAGTTCTCATGAATACCCTCCCCCAGTCACACTGCTTTATCCCCGGAGAAGCAATCCCTGGAAGATAGGTTTTTATCCACTTTACTCACCATGAAATATTTAAAGCATCCCAGAGTTCTTGGCTGGGGAAGGGGGAGAGTAAGGGGGGGCACAGCTTGAATTTAAAAGGAGTGGATGGAAAGAGGTTATTAATTACTTTCATCTGAACGGCTTAGGACCAAAGAAACCTAAATCTTTAATAGCATGGGGGTGGGACATTCGGGAGAAAACCATCAACTCTGTGACTCGGGTGTGGAGAGAACGAAAGGATAGGAGGACACTGAGGCCTTGTGGGTTATTATGAAACAGTTCCACCCTATTCTTGGAGATAGCAGTGTGCCTGCTGTCCAACAGAAGGGTGCAAAGCAGCTGAGGTGAACCCTTGACCCCGATTCTGGAGTAGGAAACCAAGTCTGAGACACAACATGAAGTCATATAGAAAGACACTCACCAGAGGTTGAGGGTGGAACAATATCCCATCCTAGGGTGATAGGGAGCCTAACCAGGACAGTGGGCCCTACTGAGACAGTGGGAGGTAGCCACACAGGCTCGAAAGCAGGGAGAGTTTTGAAGACAAAGACAGCCCCGTGGCTTGGATCTACTTAGGGGCTGAGGAATCTAAGATGGGAATATTATGGCTTCTACTGGGCAGAAAAGCTCTTGGTAGATTCAGCAAGGAGGAGGGTCACAGGATTCGTGGGAGTTAAGCAGCCATGGTTGTGTCCTCAAGTCCAGGGACTGGGACAATGATGCCATCCCAAGCCCAGCTGCAACAGATATCACTGGTGAAGCTTCTCGCTCAAGAAAGTGACGTCCCTTGTCTGGCCCTGACCCCTCCTTAAGGTTTTGTCTTGATCAAGGAGACACAGCCTGGGGTAAGGCCCATCTATGCCCTCACTGGCATCATGGCAACAGGCAGAGATGCCACATGGACCTCAAGAAAAAGGGCTCCAAAGTGTGGCTTCTTGGTATCTCAGGAACTCTGTGAAGCAGCTGAGAGCTGCACTTTTTTTTTTTTTTTTTTTTTTGGTTTAGTTTCTTGAGACAGGGTTTCTCTGTGTAGCCTTGGTTATCCTGGAACCCACTCTGTAGACCAGGCTGGCCTTGAATTTATAGAGATCTGCCTGCCTCCTAAGTGCTGGGATTAAAGGCCTGTAAGACCACCACTGCCAGGCTTCAATTTCGTTTTTAAATAAGCCAAAAGGCAAAAAAAAAAAAAAAAAAAAAAAAAAAAAATGTACTCAAGACCTTGAGGTTACCAAATGGGAGCACTACCCCACCCTACCTTTAATAGAGATGCCTCAACATAAAATCTGTGGAACTCATGGGTCAGGTTTTTGAAACTAGCTGCCTCTATGAGACTTCTCCAGGCAACCAATTGTGTGTGTGTGTGTATGTGTAGTGTGTGTATGTGTGGTGTATATGGTATGTATGTAGGTATGTGTGTGTATGTAACAGGTACAGCAATCTCTCTGTGAAGGTTATCTCTGTAAATAACTGGCCCGTGTAACTACAGAAGATATGACATCTCAGCATTTGAGATCTGTAAGCTAAGGAGCACGGGGAGATGAAGGTATGGCTCCTGTCTGCTATAATCTGGCCAAGCAGATATACAAAATCAGCCATTTCTCTGCCCTGCATGAAAGTGATCCACTTCTGCATCTAACAGCCAACCCCCCTTTCCCTGGTTAGTAAAGGCTAGAGTAAGGCAGAGGGACTGGCTGTTAGGAAGTTAATTGGAGACTTCTGAACTCTTATTCTCTAACCTTTGCTTCCTAGATCAGAGCAGATGACAGAGTCTCTATCAGTGGGTGTTTGGGGTCCCAGTCTGTACATTTTTGGCACAATAGTAATGTTAGAACCCAATGCCTTTAGACAAAAATGAGCTATCTGCCGGGCGGTGGTGACGCACGCCTTTAATCCCAGCACTGGGGCTGCAGAGGCAGGTGGATTTCTGAGTTCGAGGCCAGCCTAGTCTACAGAGTGAGTTCCAGGACAGCCAGTGCTATACAGAGAAACCCTGTCTCGAAAAACCAAAAAAAAAAAAAAAAAAAAAAAAAGCTATCTGTCCCATTATGTCCACACCTCTTGATGTACTTGCTGAATGCAGCTGCACATGGTGCAAAAAAACTTTGTCACCCAGAGGACATTAGAACAGCACGGGACTTCCTTCCTAAGTTGCATGTGTGGCCGAGAAGGGAGGGGCAGTTCCCAGCTCACCTCTCCACTCAGCTCTAGGCTAGTCCACGTGTGGAGAAGCTCAGTGATCACACACCAGCCGAGACTCACGAATAGATCGGCTTCCCACTTCCCGATACCACTGATGAACAAACATCTCATGGCCCACCAAGAGAGATGATGCTAATACCTCACAGAAGTAAAGCTAGCTGCTGCTACCAGGTCTCTGTGGTACCTTACATCACCCCAGACATTTCTGGAAATTCTAAGGCAGCTGCACCGTAGGAGAACTTCCATCTATGAAAATCATTTAGGCGGACAACATCTGCTCTCCCTCCAGGGAGCTGAACAAAGAGTTATTTTTACGGTCTCCAATTCTGCCTCTGAGGCCAAGGCTTGAAACCTGCTTAAGGACTTAGATGAGGTAAATTTGCAGGCCGCAGCTGAGATGTGGGAGCAGGTATTGGACCATCTGGAGTACCTCGCCACTCCGGGTGCTTCCTCATCCCTTTAAAAAGCTAGGCTGACCTTCTAGAGGAGGAAGAAGAAGCCAACAGAGTTTTGATAACGCTTGTGACTCAGTTCCTATCCTCATTCTCAGACAGGCCTGCTGAGCTCCAGTGAAGCTGCTTTTGGAAGCTATGCTGTAAATATAAGTGACAATAATAACACGGTGTGGCATTCATATGGGAGCACCACCCCCTCCAGGCACCTGCCAGTAATTTCAAGTGTCTTATCATCCATTTGGTACTTCAATGTGCCCAGACATCTACTGTGCTAAAAGTCCCCTTTCCGGAAGCTTGACTTCCTCCACTTTACAGTCCACTGCCCGAATCTTTTGCAAGTTGTCTGCCTGAATCTTTGCAAGTTCTCTGTTTTTTTTCTCCTCTTTATACTCACCATCCTTGACTCGCTTCAGCTTCCACCCAACCAAATCTAAAACAAGAACTGGCAGATGTCTTAGAGACATTTTAGAGGTTACATTTAGAGTGTTACTGAGAGGTGACCTAAGAGCTGGTGTGCTAGTCACCATGTTCCTCCCCACCATGGCAGCCCTTGGTAACCTCAGATTCTGGTGACCAGAGGACAGAGCGACCAGAATGAGCAGTCTGTCTGTCCATTGACCTTTGTCAGTTGTGGGATCCAAGCGACACCCAGTAGACTGACAACAGTGTGAAGAAGAAACTGTCTAGTGTTCCTCGAGGCTAATCATCACTGCTAAATAGACTTAAGCTAACCAAGACTCTCCTCACTTCATCCAGCAACAGAACACAACAGGAGCCGAGACAATGAGAAACATAGAAGCAAAACTCACAGTTTTATCACTAATGTATTTTTAACCCAGACACTGACTGAGGCATTCTCTTTCATGAAGAGTGTAGACTATGGAGGGTTGGGTGGTGGGGAGTTTGGCTTGGTTAAGCTCTATGAGTATGAGAGAGTAGAGTTGTATAATCAAGTATTTGTATGCCTGCTTCCCTGTGAATGTTGAGGTCTGAGGGTGAGAGTTTTTCCTCAATTTTCCTCTCTACCTGTAGCTCACCAATATGGCTAGACTGTCTGGCTAGCAAGCTCCTGAGATACTCCTGCCTGTTTCCCCTGTGTTGAGCCAGCAGGCACATATCACCACACCTGATGTTTTTAAGTGGGTAATTGTCCCTGGCTAATCTGGTGCTGTTATGTATTCAAATGCTAAATACTGGCCCCAAGATCTGGTTGCAGTCCCAACAAGCAGATTCTCCTCCTCATACCAAATGATGTTGTGTAAACTTTACTCACCAATCTTTTCTGACTGGTTAAATAAAAGTGGCTGACAGCCAATTACTGGGGAGAATAGAGGTAGGTGGGGCTTTGGTTACCAGAGGTGGGTTGAAGGTAGACATCACAAGGCTGAAGGTGGGGAAGGAGCAGAGAGGGGAAAAAAGAAAGAAGGAGAAAGAAGACAAGAAGACAGAGAGAGAGCAAGAGGTCTCTGTTAGAGGGGATGGACCAGGAGCACGTGGCTGGAGAAGTGCCCCTTGAAGAAAGATTGATAGAGCAGAAATAGCCGGGCACGACTCAAACAGCAAATAATTGGGGTGTGCAGCTGGGAAATAGCTAGTCTAGAGTAGAAAAATAGTTTTAGGGCAATCACCCAATAAATTAATAGGATCCAGACTCAATAATTAGGGGGATGACTGGGTCATATTAAGAACTAATAGAGCTATTAAATATCATAAAACAACAGATGATAGCGATAGAATTGGGTCTTCATGCTTTTGAGGCAAGTGCTTTACTCAATGGCTGTCTCCACAACCATGTTAAACTGTTTTCCTTCCCCTCCTCCTCCTCCTCCTCTTCCTCCTCCTCCTCCTCCTCCTTCTCCTCCTCCTCCTCCTCTTCTTCCTCCTCCTCCTCCTCCACCCAAACCTCTGCCATGCTAGGGATCAAACCTAGGACCTCTGGAACACAAGGCATACACCCAGCCTGGCTTTGGTCTTACAAGCCCACTTGGGCATACATTCTTAGCTTGTCTCCAACAAGATTATTAATAGCATCTTGAGCCACCATAACAAATAACACATACCTTGTGTCTGAACAAACAAAACCGATCTCCCAATTCTGGAAGCTGGTTTTCTGAAAGGATGGCAGGGGGAATGGTTTCTCCTGAAAAATGTCTCTCCTTGGGTTTGTAGGTGGCTGTCTTCTGAGTCTGAACATGTTTCTTCGGAATATGTCTATGTCCCCATCTCCTCTTCTTATGGTGATACTGGTCACACTGGGTTAAGGCCCTCCCCAGGGACCTGGTTTAACCTTAGAGATCACCTCAAACCTTCTATCCAGGTACAGACATTTTATCATTTTATAAGATTTTAGGAGGACAGGACACAGAAATTCGGGAGGATACAATCCAATACCCAACAGTCTAGTGTAGGTAGCAGTGACTCTAAAGAGCCAATCTGGAGGACCAGAGACTAACAAGCCTCCTCCTTTAATATTGGCAAGTGTCTTGTCCACATGTCTGTCTTTACAAATGGATTCTTTGCTCACCCTTCTATCACCCCAGAAGTGGGTGGGGTGATGAAAACATCCAACCATCTCACATCAGCCAGACTCCTTCCATACAAAGGATATATGGGGAATGGTGAGGGTACGGGTCCGTAACAGAGCACACCATATTCATGCTTGTAACCCTCTTCGTCTGAGAAAGACTCTCACAAGAGGCATGGCAGGAGGGAAGGGTCTCCTTCGTGGCCTCTTAAAGTTATGCTGCTGTCTGCTGTGTTCTTAGTCCACGTGGCCATTCTCTGTCTATGCCACTCAACTATTTAGCCCTCTAACTACCTTGGCCTAGCACCAGTGCAGCCACCTAACAGAGTAGTAGCCAACCAAACTCCAGATCTCTCTTTGGCTACGGCAAATATGGCCAAGAAGCAAGACTGTGGACAAGCAGAGTCTGTCTAGCTCAGCATATACAAGAGGACCTTTCAGGTGCAGGACTGACAGCTAGTCCTCTTTGTAAAGCCAAGTTACCATGTGTGGCAGCCACTGGTCCCTGAGGAGTTCCTGAGAAACCTCAGCAGGACTGGCTGAGGTGTCTATTTAACATACCGAAGCAGACCTGGCCACCAGGTTCTCCCAGCACCCCTCTATCCTTCCCTGTTACAGGGTCCTCCTGGCTGGCATACCCTGCCCCTACCCTGAACTCCCCAACCCAGGGACCTGGGCCACTCTTCCCTATATAATCCAAGCGCCTACTGGCTGCAGTACCTCTCCCTCTCCCCTTTCCTTTCCCCTCCCCCTCTCTCCATATGACCCAGCTCAGTCTGGTCAGGACCACTCTGGATTCTCCCAGATGTCCTTGCCTCTGTCTATGCTCTCCCACATATCTATATAATAAACTGCCCCCTACAACAGACCTAGGAACAGTCATGCTCTTTCCTGATTGTTTCATTCAATCCTGGGACACAGATGGGCTCAGTCATGGTTGACTCGGGACCTTCTCTCTTTCCTTTCCTTCCTTCACACATGTTCATGTAGCTTCTTCTTGGATTTCTTAGTTCTTTCCTGGGCCAAGTTTCTAGTCAATTCCCATTAACCTCCCTGCAGGAAAACTCTCTTGCCTGAGTACCCATTGTATGAGTAAGAGTTACATTATGGTGGGTCCCCAGTGTGAGCGCAATGGTGCTGTGAAACACATCAGCTCAAGCCCTCCTGGCCAGGGATAGGACCACTCACCAACTATACCAATAAGCATCTAGTTGCTACAAGTACAGCGAAACTTCAGTGCCTAGAGATCATGGAGGGTGCAGAACTTATGTCAAAGCAAAGAGGAGCTTAGTTTAACATCAGAGCAATGACCCACAACATTAGTCTCATTTGGATTATTAATTTCCCCTCCCCCAAGCTTAGGTGATAACCACATTCCATCCATACAAGAGATGCTTTGTATCTGTTGCTTCCCTCCCCACCCCCGACTCCCCTGCATGCCCAGGGAGCAGTCACGTTTGCACACAGCACAGTGGCAGCCATCTGCAAGCAAGAGCAAACCAGGACCAGAGCCTGGTCATGATGACTTCCTGGCTGGGGAGTTTTGTCCTCTAGAACTATGAAGGAATAAATCTTTGTTGTTTGAGAAACCCAGTCTGTGGTGTTTTGTTATAGTATCCTTACCTACAACCTAATTAATATACTATGAAAGGGTGAGAACCGTTGTCATGGTTGGTGTGTGTGTGTGTGTGTGTGTGTGTGTGTGTGTGTGTGTCAAGACAGGGTTTCTCTGTGTAGCTATGGCTGTCCTGGAACTCACTCTGTAGACCAGGCTGACCTTGAACTCAGAAATCCGCCTGCCTCTGCCTCCCGAGTGCTGGGATCAAAGGCGTGCGCCACCACGCTCGGCCATGGTTGCTTTCGAAAGAGGATAGACAGCATGTTCTATTATCTCCTGTTAAAAACTTGCTATTTTACTTTGCCATTTAAAGGTTTGATTTATGGTGGTGACTGGGACTTCCATGTACCATCCATGCCTAAAACAATAAGCAGCTAAAACCTTTCTTCTTCTAAAGCTTCCTTGGAAACAAGTTCCTGGGTTACTGAGATAGATAGACCTGGCTTAGTGAGATAGACCACCACACCTGCTTGCCAGTGCAGCGTTTAAACGCTTCTTTTTCCCAACTGTGTTTATATTAGGTGGTTCCAGGAACTACAGAATCCTGCAATTCTTGGGTGCTCTCAAGCCTTCCATGTTTGGGGTCAGTCCTCTGTCTTTAATGTAAAATCAAATAGTTTGACATCTCAGGAAGCCTCTGAAAACAGGAGAATCCCACTAGCTGTCAGAAACTTTCAAGAGAAATGAAATGCAGCCAGAGAGGAATGTTGAACATTACGTGTTCTGAGGATTACGTGTACTGAGGGTCAGTGGACAGACAAGGGGAACAGGAAGAGCATCCTGAAGGTAGAGTGTATTTGTCATGGTGAACTTAGACTGTGCCGTGCTAGCAAATTCCCAGATCTTAAACACGGTCCCATGAAACAGTTGCCTCAAGAGTCTCCTGACTCTTAGGGAAATTCTCACTCTGGTTGCTGGTCAGGGAGGTCACCCATGTCAGGGAGGTGACATGCTTGTATCTCTCTATTCCAGAATCTTAATGCATAGCTTCTGAGGTCACTGAGTCTAAGAAAGAGAGACCCAGCCCTAGATGATCATCCCCCTTGGAAATACATCACATTCAATTTCTGTTTACAATTCACTGACCAGAAATAGTTGTGTGGCTTTATTTAACATGCAAGGTGGCTAACACATACTCATGCATTAGCTCAGGCCTACTCTGTGAACAGTTAGTGCCTCTCACTCTGAGGGTGGGGGCAAGGCCTATTCATGTACTTCCAATCCAGTAAGCGGATGATCCTCTGAACTGTGTGCATGGGAAAACCACTTGCCAGGCAAGCATAGGGTCCTGAGGTCAGATCTCTGCACACCCCCATGAAATGCCAGGCATGGAGCACATGCCTGTAATGCCAACACGGGACAAGAGGAAGCAGGAGGATTCCTAAGCTCTTTGGCCAGCTGATCTTACTGAATCAGTAAGGCCCGGCTCATTGAGAGACCCAAGGTGGAGAGGGATAGAGGAAGACACTCCACATTGGTCTCTGGCCTCTGCACACATGTGCACACCCATGTGCATACACAGACACATATAGAGAAATGAGAAGATATAAGATGTATGGACCCTTTATCACAGGCTTCCTAGAAACTTCAGTGAAAGAAAGATTAGGAAAGAAAGACTAGGAAAGTGGTTCCTGGTTCGTGTGCCTTCGACTTCATCGGCTGTCTATGAAAGGTGTACCATATCCCTTTTACAGACAGTAATACTGTTTCCAAAGAAGCAATTTTTGTTCTTGTTTTGGGTCTTTTTGTTTGCTTATTTATTTGAGATTAGATCTCACCATGTTGGTTTGGAATAAATGTAGATCAGGCTGGCCCAGACCTCAGAGATGTGACTTTTGCTTACCAAGCACTGGAACTAAAGGCATGCACCACCACCCCACCTCCATAATGCCTTTTCAAAGGGTATCACAGAGGTGTCTGGCTCCCTGCTTTCTAATGATAACGATCTTAGTGGATAATTTGTTACCTCCACTGTCCAGCTTTGCTTCTGACTCCCAGAGGGACATTGGGAAGAATAACTCATATCCTTTTCCAGTCACTGTGAAATTCAAGCGAGATGCCAGAAATGCTTATCAGGGCACTTGGCTTGTAGCACTAATGAGTCGGTTGAATGAAAATCCATGAGCAAATTAAATGGGTCCTATTTAATCTATAAGAAACCATGGACCGCATATTATACAAGTATGATGCAGAGGGCAGAGGCTCTTTCCATCAGTCAGAATGTCATGGCTGATAAATTTCATTCATAGGTGTAAGCATTTTAAAACGTAGACAGCTTTTATTCTATCCCACTAAACTGTTCTGAAACTCAAATCCAATTATCTGTGAAAAGCTGAGGCAAGCTATAAGCTGCTATAGCTATGAGCTATAAGCTGCTATAGCCATGAGCTATAAGCTGCTATAGCCATGAGCTATAAGCTGCTATAGCCATGTAAAACGTTGATGGTACTCATGCTGCAAACAGGAATGGCTGTTCAGGTGTGGGACCTGGAGTGGGGTCACTGTTGGTTTGATGGTCTGCTCTTCTGTCTTGACTCTTACTGATTTTTTTTTTGAACACAGAACTTCAAATTTCGTGACAATGTAGCCCTAAGAATCGGTACCTGGTCCTGGTGTGGACTCTAAGAGATTTAGAGAACTTTTGATTGGTTATTTTGTTTTGTTTTGTTCTGTTTTATTTTTCTGGTCCTTTTAGTCCTAAAATTATGATTATAAAAAGACATTCTCAATATGGCAATATTATTTTTATTATTTATTAATAAAAAAACTTGTACTCTCATATGCTATTTCCAATCAGTTTTGTTAATTTGTTTGTTTTTTTAAAGTACCTGCTATTTCTCACAATCTCTCAATTAGTTTCCAGTCCTGAAAAAAGCCCTGGGAAAAGGTCGCATCCCCTACTCAATTCCTTCTTCTTAGCTAAAACCGACAGAGGCAGAGTCAATAGTGTGTTTTTATGAGGCTCTTTCAAAGTCTATCCTGCTACACACTTAATGGTGTGTTCTAGAGTGAAGTCTCTTCTTGGTATTAAGTCATGTATTTTATGATTTTTTTTAGAACACATCTTCCAGGTGTCAGCTACTGGAGAGAGAATTCTGGGGTTACAGCGCTGTCTTCCCAACAGAGACACTGAGATGCAGCAGAAAACGCTGAGGATTACGCATGCGCAGATTCATGCTTTAATTCTTACCTTGTTATTCACACTGTGTGCAAGCTGAATGCAGCTGCTGAAGTCTCTCTGGGCTTCAGTTTTTCTCCCCTGCAAAGCTGTGTCAGGAGTAGGTCTCGTCTACCTATGAGGCCCTGGGGAAAGAAACATGGAAATGAGCCTCCTGAAACTCTTTTTAGGGTACAGAGCTTTAAATTTTTTTATTATTCTGAACAGTTTCATCCTATGGATGGTTCTGACCATGCCAGCCCAAAGAACAAAGGAGACTCAGGATCCCTGAGTTTTCTCATAACCAGTTTGCTGCTGAGAGTTCTGGAAGTCAAAATTCTCAAGACAGCCACAGCAATGTACTAGGCTGTGCCACTTCAGTTAAGTGCACCTCTCAGATGGGGAATAGGGAGAAACACACTTGGGAAAGAGAAGTAGAGATGACATGGGAACTGTCACAGGGCAGGGACCGGGAAACATAGAGACCATGGCATGAAGATGCAGAAAGGCTGCATCCTGAGAGACAGAGGTGGCCAGTGAGAGGCTCTGAGTGATGGAAATGGGTGCCCCCTCCCCCTCCTCGAATTCCCTCCACACAACCCCAGGGAGAAACATCAGCTTCCTGCTTCATAGAGTTTCTAAAACACTTCTCAGCCGAGAAGGGCAGAACTTGAGAAAGGCATGCTTGCTCCCCAATAGACACGGGGTTCTCGTTTGAGCCACTGGGGCTGCATTAGTCATTGGGACCTTAAGGATGGATGTTCAAGGCTGGGAGACAGCACTGTCAGTGTTGCCTGCTAAGTATGATGAAGAGAATCTGCGTTTGCATCTCCACCCCCATGTAAAAAGCCCAGCTCTGCAGGTGTACCCCTGTTATCCTTGTACTGGGGCAATGAAGACAGACAGGTCCAGGGCTTGCTGTCCAGCCAACCTGACCGGATCAACGAGCTCTAAGTTCTTTAAGAGACCTTGTCTCAAAAAATAAGGTGAATACGAAGATGGAAAGAGGTAAGAGAACTTAACTTTTGCAAAGGACCTGAGTTCAGTTCCCAGCTGAGTACAGTAGGCACCCCGCAAGTGCCTACACTGTGTATCGTATACCAACCTATAACTCAGTTTCAAGAGATCTGAAACCCTCTTCTGGCCTTCTTGGCCACCTTCAGGCACATGGCACACATTTGGTCAAGCACATATAACAGAAATAAAAGGGATTAAAAACAAGATAAATAGGGATTGAGGGAGACATCTCACCATTGACCTTTTAGTTTCTACATAGATGTCCATGCACATACTTGAATACTTCACAAACACACACACACACACACACACACACACACAGACATACACACACAACAAAGCAAAACACCTGCTATGTTGGGGTGGGGCAATGGCTCTGATGTTAAGAGCACTGGCTGCTCTTCCAGAGGTCCTGAGTTCAATTCCCAGCAACCATACAGTGGCTCACAACCATCTACAATGAGATCTGGTGCTCTCTTCTGGCCTGCAGGTATGCATGCAGGCAGAACACTGTCTACATAATAAATAAATAAATCTTCAAAAAACAAAACAAAACAAGAAACAAACCCTGTTCTGTCTTGTCCCTCTGTTGGAATCCAAACAGTGCGAAGATTTCAAAGCTCCACCCTTGGTCAGTGTAAAAGGGGTCAGAGACTTTAGGAAGTTCCTGGCATACATTTTCTGGAACCCCGTGTGAGGCCCTACGCAGAATTCAGGAGACCTGGGCCCTCTCTGCAGAGGGAAGACACAGCCAGTCTAAGTGATTGCAGCTGTTCAGAAGCAGTGCCCACCCAGGATCCAGAGGTGTCCTAGTGTTCCACGGCACAGGCTCTCAGTCCACCTGAAAGA
The DNA here is from genome assembly GCA_902729485.2 of Mus minutoides. Taxonomy (NCBI): domain Eukaryota; kingdom Metazoa; phylum Chordata; class Mammalia; order Rodentia; family Muridae; genus Mus; species Mus minutoides. The sequence continues at coordinate 1,001,679 of LR750014.1, forward strand.
GCAGTTCCTCCAACCCTCACCACCCCCAGCATTTGTAATCTACATTCTAAACCGCATGTGGTCATGCCGGGCATTTTTTTCTGCATTTGTCAAACTTTTGTAGCTAATTACCAGTTGGAGTCAGTATAAGAAAACCTGCCTTCCTAGGCTGGAAGTGATTAAAATGCCTCTGCTATCAGCTATCAGTGTGTGTGTGGGGGGGAGCTGTGGGGAGTGGGGGGCTGTGGAGAGTGGGGGATTTGTGGGAAGTGGAGTGGCTGTGAGGAGTGAGTGGGCTGCCAGTCCAAGTAATGGGGTTTCCCCCTTCTCCTCCAAGGAAAGCCCCATAGGGCTTTGAAATTCAGCATTAGTGACAGGAATGAGAGGGACTTGTGGGAAACACATGCTATTACTTCTGGTTTCAAGAAAGAGGAGGATATTTCCTGGCACATCAGAGAGGAAGACTTGAGGGTGTCAGGGAAGATAATGCACGGCCTACCAAATGTCACAATGACCTAACATGAAGAATGGCGATCACAGCCCAAGACTGTACTCACTCCTCAGCAGGGGTCCAGCTTCTGTGAATGTGGTAGCAGAGACACAGAGGGGGACAGACGCTCACAGCTTCTCCCTCAATGTAACAAACATCGAGCATGTCATCACTGCAGTTTCTTGCCTCCTTGTACCTGGCCAAGGTGACCGCCCCCACCCCCATCCTAAGGAATTCATCACTGCTGAATCCCAGAAATGAGGGAGGCCAGTCACTCCTTTTGTGACTGCTGCTCTCTCCCCCACTGTGCATGAATGTCAAGGTCTATGGCCACTGGAAAGTAAAACCTTTCAGTTCACCTTCACTGATATCTGACACTTTGTTTCTGCCTGTTCTTTGTGTTTCTGCCTGTCCCTTGGTCCACCTTAGGTCCTCAGATACTTCAAGTGTCGCCTTTCCAATTTCTACAGTCAAGTTTGTTTGTTTGCTTGTTGTTTGCTTAGGTGGTAGTCTGGCTGGTTGTTTGTTCGGTGGCCTGACACATGAGGGATGGTTGCTGGATTTCATCTTCGTTTCCTCTAAGTTTCTTCACTCACAAAAGGCCAAAAGAAGTAATGTTACCGATGGGACTATGAAGGGCAGCCACTTTAGAAATCAGAGGTGACACAGAATTCACATTTGGAGATGATATTTCAACTAGATATTTTACAAATGAGAGGTTGAAAAAAAATTAATGTATGCTAACACCATCATTCATGCACATACTCAGAGAGAAAAGATGACATCAGCCAAAAAGTAGAAACCACAGGATGAATGGACAAACAGAACCTGATATGTCCATACAGGGGAGTTAAGTCATTCATAAGAAGGCACGGAATCTCGAGCCTGCTGCAGCATGAATGGACCTTGAAAACACGCAGGGCCTGGACAAGCACAGTCACATTGGATGATTTCACTTACATAAAATGTCTAGAACTGGAAACCCTACAGAGACATAAAGTAGATTAGTGGTTTTGTAGGAATGGGGGAGACAGACTTGAGATTATAGTTAAGGGGTGAGAAGTTTCTCTCAGAGTGATAAAAATAGCCTACAGTTGACTGTGATAGTTTAGAACTCTGCATCTATGCAGAAAACATTTCATTGGGGGTTGGGGCTAGCTCCGTGGTTAAGAGCCTTGGCCCCTTCCAGAGGATTCAGGTTTAACTCCCAGTACCTGCATGGTAGCTCACTATAACCTGTAACTCCACTCTCAGGGGATCTAGGCAATGCAGGGATGTGGATCACATACACATACACATACACATACACATACACATACACATACACATACACATACACATACACACACACACACATGCAGGGAAAATACTTATACAAATAAATTTTAAAATAATTTAAAAAACAAAACCATTTAGTTGTTAAGCAGGAGATCAGCTGGTATGTGGGTTGCATATTAATAAAGTTCTTCCAAAACATTAGAAGGTGCCACTCCAATCTTTGAAAGAATAAAAGGTACCAACTCTATATTGGGCAAGATTGTTTGAAGTTGCTGTCCTTGAACTTTCTTTAGTTATGTCCAAAGTTCCTTCCACTCCAAGAAGCAGAAGCATTCATAAACAGCAACAGCAGCATGAGAGACAGAGAACCATAGAATTCCAGGACCAGAATCAATGAAAGTCACCTTTACACGTATCTAGTTCTACTGCATAAGTAAACACCTTCCAAAGAAGGCACTCATGTGTGAGCTGGGCATAATGGCTCAAGATTCCAGATGCTGGTAGCTCCTGTGTTCATGCAGGGATTTAGACAATGTGGGCTGTCCCTGTTGCCTCTGGAAATTTCCATTGTTATGTTTGGGGAGTAGTGGAGGGGCATTGTATGGGCTGTCCCTGTTGTATCTGGAGATTCCTGTTGTTTTGTTTGGAGGAGTACTGGAGGCCATAGGAATTAGAGTCTTTGTGGGGAGTGGTTAGGAGTCACAAATATGCTTTGTGTCAATGAGTGGCTTCCTTGTACTTGGAGACACTAAGGCATGGTGGTGACATGAGACCATGAGACCTCATGCTTTGAGCAAAAGACTCCTTTCAAGTGTACTTGATTGAGACATGCTACATCCACTCCAGTAGCAATCAGCGTGACAGGCTGAAAAGTCTAGGTGCGGTCCCAGGGC
>LR750014.1:1004418-1025987 GCA_902729485.2 Mus minutoides
CCAACGTCCTTGATTTAGTTAGTAAACAGATCTGTGTGCTTTCCCCTAATATTGCTTCATTATAAGTGCTTCTAAGGATTCATATTTTAACATATAGCCAAGTTAGATCCTAGGCAGTCCTTGATCCAACCTTGAGCATGAATAGCTAAGTCACTGCCCTACACAGGAATTCACCACTACCTAGGAATAAGGAAGTTTGCAACCTGAGAAGGAACCAGACTAGATACTTAGAACTATAGCTAGCTGAGTTTCACCCAGATACAAGTATTTACAATGGCCTAGGGGGAAGGTGGACTACGACAAGGGCATTAAGCCCTTGCCCCTGGCTCCTAAGTTTAAGCTGACCTCAGGTGGAATTGTTTTTGATCCCAGTGTTAACCTTGAATCTTATCCCAGTTGGTTCTTGCCAGTCCTTCCCCGCTTGTATTACTGTTTTGTTATCTTGCTGGTGTGTCACCTAACTTCCTCATTTTCTTCTGTATAAAAGTCTGATGCTCAATTTAACAAATTACACTCAGATATTACACACTCCCTTGTGTGTCGTGTCTGTTTGTCACTCCCGAATCTTTGCCCACTTCCTCAAGAGAACCCACGCAGGCAGGGGACCCAGAGGGCCTGTGGCAGAGACAAAGACTAATTCTTTTTGGTATCTGAAAAATCATAAAATTTTACATAATGAAAGCATGTGAAGATTAGGTTTAAATGAATGATTGCTGCTGACTATGGCTTGAGGAGAGACTTTAGTCAAACTGACAAGGTGTGAACTTAGGATAACAAATTTGATTGTCAACTACACTGATTCTCGTAAAGCTCATCTCTGGTTGTGTCTAAGGACGTTTTCAAAGGAATTAACAAAACTCTTAAACAAAAGGGTCGGGGAGAGGCCAGACAATGGTGGGGAGAGGACACAAAGATGGATTTAAAAGGCTTTCACCTTAGCATCTTCTATTCACAAATGGGTTTTAGAATTCTTCTTTTTCAATAGTGTGTGTGTGTGTGTGTGTGTGTGTGTGTGTATGTGTGTGTGTGTGTGTGTGTGTTTCTCTTTTGTATATCACAGTATTTTGCAAATTCATTTAAACCTTTAAGACTGAATATGGATTTTAAAACACACAGAGAAGGTCTTTAACCATGAGGCTGTAAACATTGTGCACATAATAAACACCTGAAAAGGTGACACAGACTTTAGGGACATTTGTCAGAGTGACAGGTAAGATCCCTATAAAGACGGACGCCATGCCACAGCAGTCACGGATCATCACTGGCTCTGTACTTCTCAGATTTCTGCCTAGATAGTTCTAAGCTTGGCACAAAGGACTCCTCTGCCTTTTGTTTAGTCTTTTTTCTCTGTAAAATAAGAATGTTACCGTCTTGGGTACTATAGTGGGCACAGGAATGAACTCACTATCCAGGGTCACTTTCTTTTGGTTGAATGTCTCATTTCCTGGAACTGCTTCTGGAAGAGGTTAGGCTGAAAGCTGTCACCACTGAATGGAGCAGTTTCATTCTAGATCATGCCCTTCCTTACACACACACACACATACAGAGAGAGAGAGAGAGAGAGAGAGAGAGAGAGAGAGAGAGAGAGAGAAAGAGAGAGAGAGAGAGAGAGAGAGAGAAAGAGAGAGAGAGAAAGAGGAGGGACACTCAGATACTCTGCATGGGAGTTTAAAGCATGGCCATCTTGGTCCAACTGGCAACACCTTGGAAGATCAACTCTGGCTTGTGGGCTTCTGTGACTGGGCCAGCATCTCAGCTTAACTTTTCTTCAGGGGTTGTCCCCTCCCAAGCACTGTTTAATAGCTATTTTACATGCAACACTAGTCTCACAGTATGATTTCCAAAGACTATAACTTGTGATTCACATGTAGCCCAAGCTGCATGTGAATTTAAATCTTAGATATGACTGAAATTGGGAACTGTGTGCCCTAAAGTTATGACCTGAATGTGTAATGTCCCTCACAGGATTTTGTATTTGAACATTTCATCCTCAAATGGAGGTGTTGTTTTGATAGATTTGTAATCTTTAGTTGGTAGATGGAAGCTGCTCAGGCTGGTCCTTTGAGGGTTAAAAGTTGGCTTTGCTGACAAGCTTCACCACAAGCTGCCAACACTGTAGACAGAGCTCCCATGCTACCATGCACCACAAAGGACAGATACCCCTGAAACCGTGAGCCAAGTTAAGCCTGCTTCCCTTAAGTCTCTTTTGTCAGATATTCTGTCATAGTGACAAGAAAAGTAACAAATACACCATTTTCCTCCATAATTTTTCTTCAATGTCTTATTCGTACAGCCTATTGTGATACTCTGTCTAATTGGACATACCATATGGTTACCATCTTAGTTTGGGTTTTACTGTTATGAAGAGATACCATGACCACAGCAACTCTTATAAAGGACAACATTTTACTGGGGCTGGCTTACTGTTCAGAGGTTTAGTCCCTGTTGTCATGGTAGGAAGCACAGAGGCATGCAGACAGACATGGTGCTGAAGAAGGAGCCAAGAGTTCTACATCTGGATCTGCAAGCAGCAGGAAGTGAACTGGCTTGAGCTTCTGAGACCTCAAAGCCTACCCCTTAGTCATACACATCCTCCAACAAAGTCACCCCTACTCCAAGGCTATACCTCCTAATAGTGCCACTCCCTATGGGGCCATCTTTTTTCAAATCACCACACCATCTTAAGGACAGCAGTTATGATTAACCACAGGAGACCCTCCACATAATGAGACCTGTTGGTAATGAGCTTCCGCCATAGAAACAGAGGGTGGAGAGAATCAGAATAGCCTGGGATTTCATCTGCCCGCTCCCTTCTGTGCTGTGTGTAATTCTTCCCAAGCTGCATGTCATTTCAGCAGGTGCCACTAGAGAAGGTAGAAGTTTTCAGGAGATGGTAACCCCATGGCAGGGTGGGACTTTTCTGTAGTTTGGCTGCTTTGAGGCCATCCACACTTCAGTAAATAGACCCTCGCTCATGCAGTTTTGAATAAGCCCAACAAACTAATTGCTTCACCAGGGTGGACTTGATGAAACTGTCTCTTGGGCCACTGGTACCCTATCTCAGTGAGTAGATGTCTGTTTACATCTCTCCAGGAAAAGGCTCACGACAAAGTGGATAAACCTGTTCATGAGACTTAAGCTCAGAGCCTCCCTTGTTTGCTGGGTGCAAGAAGTATTCCACAGAGACATGGGCTTTTAAATAAACAGAGAGAAAGCACAGTGATGATTCAGTAAGAGTGTAGCTCCGAGGAAAAGCTGGAGCTCAGAGAGGGTATTTCTTAGTATCCTAGGGGGAAAGACAGAACTGAGCAAGAACAGGGAAAGAATAGACTTGTCAGAGTGATATAGCACAGTCTTTCTGAGAAGTATAGCACAGAGTTCTGGGGAGAAAAGGCGCATGCTCTTTCACTTGTGTGTGTGCATGCGTGTGTGTGTGTGTGTGTGTGTGTGTGTGTGTGTGTGTGTGTGAAAGAGAAAGAGAGAAGACTGAAAGAGAGAAGACTGAAAGAGTGTATATGTATGTTTGTGTGCATGTGTGTATATGTGTCTGTGCATGTATCTCTGTGTGTATGTATATGTGTTTTAATCTCTGTGTGTGCATCCTCATGTATATGTGTGTTTGCCTGTGAATACATATGTGTATGTGTGCTACTGTGTATGTGTACATGTGCGGGTGTGCTTTGTGGTGTGGTTTACATGTGTGTGTCTGTATATCTGTGTGGATGTATGTGTGCATGTGGAATGTGTGACTGTGTATCTTTGGGTCTATGTGTGTATATGTATGCATATGCATCTCCTTATGTGTGTATGTGCATGTGTGTGTGTGCGCAAGTGAGTGGGCATGTGGAGTGTGTATGTCTGGAGACAGTGTTTGTAGGATGCAGTTGGATCGGTATATGAATGGTAATCCTTGTTAAAATGTTTCAGACTTGAACTACTCTGAACCCCCTCATTACCTTGAGGGAGGTCAGTCTATAGAAGACTTCATCAGAGACTTGGGGAGATTGGATCTGCTCGTTGCAGATTGGTGAACTCTATATCCTGCTGTGGTGTGGTTTGCCTCATTCCATTCTTGCAGCATGACTCAGTATTTCCACACATCTCCCAGAAGAACAATTCCATCCCCGAACACAGAGAGAGATGGAAGATTTCTCCGCATTTGTACAATGAAAGAGTTTCTACATGACTGCAAAATCAGAAGGCTTCCTGTATAGAGCCAAAAAGGAGGTTACATTTCAAGGCATACAGAACATTTCTTCCTAGATTTCCCACTTCTCAGTTCCCCTTTTGACAATTAGTAGAGTTCTCATCTTTCTCTGGCCCTGACTGTAGATCTTTCTTCAGGAATCAGGCCTCCCTCCTCCCGTCGCAGCCCAAATATCCCTTTCTCACATAGATCAATTAAGACCTGTTCTAACATTTGGGCTATTATCTCTTACCTCAGCAAAGAAAGATCTGTCAATGTTGACATCTTTATAGACCTTTAAAAAAGGCATTTGGGAATAGTAATCATATGAATAAAATATCAGTCTGTGTTTGTAGTATGTCTTTAAAATGTCCCTTAGGATGCAAAGTGAAGAACAGTCGAGTTGGGGACAGTAAGACTCAACACATAGAGAGCAATAATGACAAACTACACCAGTGCATAAATACATGTCAATCCTACTATGATACTGCTAAATGGAGAGAGGCTTAATCTGACTCTTAGTGACTTATTGTCACACCCATAGATCAATGCATCTCTCAGCCTTCATCAGAGAAGGTTCTATTTGCAGTAGAAGTTGATTAACACAGAGACCCCAGCTGGACAAGGTGTAGAGGATAAGAGACTTCAAAATGATCATCTCTAAAGCAAATAAATACCTACACATATGCATATTCATATCCATTCTGCATACAGACAATGCAGAGGGAACATTGCAGAAGAGAGGGCAGAAAAAAAAAATCTCAGAGCCAGAGACAGTGAATGACTAGAAGGCCAGCCACACATATGGATTCACAGCATTTGTAGTAGTGTGCACAAAATCTGTGCAAGCCCCAGCCACACCAAGTCCCAGCATGGAGACAGGAGATGGACACACCATCCCACCCCTAGCCATGGAACCAGTGGTGACTGCTACCTGAGAGGAAAGGTCATTTTCTCTATGGGTGTAGTCCTGGTTGTTCAACCATGCTCCAATGAAAAACCATACATCTCACAATATTTTGGGGCAGTGCAAATTGGTTCTTGAAAGGTTTAGGATTTGCTTTGTTTCAAAGACACAAAGTTGAATGAATAGGGATGAGGAGGTGGGTGTGGGAAGAGCTGGGGGAGAGAGGTGCGCAGTGCTCACAGCCCAGGGGCTAAAACGCAAAGCTCTAAAAGAAGAAATGTCTGTGGAGACTTAAGGTCGAGTCCCAGATTCAACCAGACCTTGGCATTAACCCAGATCACAGCAACACTACAAAACAGAGGTGTTTCCCACTCAAGTAGAACACATTCATTAGGCTTTGACATCGTTTAGTGAGTCCACCTTGGGAAGAGAAGTGACAGCAGGGTGTTTGAGTGACATGTTTCTACATGCTCCTCTTGAACACCCATATAAACCATACTTTAAAAATCCAGGTATGGGTCTAGAGGGACACTTCAGCAGTTAAGAGCTCTCTCTGTTCTTGCAGTGGACCTGGCTTATTCCCAGCAACCATATGGCAACTCCCAACCATTTGGGACTCCAGTCCCAGGGCATCTAACTGCTTCTTCTGGTCCTCCATGGGCACAGCATGGTACACATGGTGCTCAGACATACATCCAGGCAAACCATAACATGTGTAAAATAAAAATAAATAAAACTTCACACAACTTAAAAAGAAAATTCAAGGTGTGTGTCTTAGTCAGGGTTTCTATTCCTGCACAAACATCATGACCAAGAAGCACTTAGGGGAGAAAAGGGTTTATTTGGCTTACACTTCCATACAGCTGTTCATCACCAAGGAAGCCAGGATTGGAACTCAAGCAGGTCAGAAAGCAGGAGCTGATGCAGAAGCCATGGAGGGATGTTATTTACTGGCTTGCTTCCCCTGGCTTGCTCAGCCTGCTCTCTTATAGAACCCAAGACTGCCAGCCCAGAAATGGTCCCACCCACAAGGGGCCTTTCCCCCTTGATCACTAATTGAGAAAATGCCTCACAGCTAGATCTCATGGAGGCATTTCCCCAAATGAAGCTCCTTTCTCTGTGATAACCCCAGCTGTGTCAAGTTGACACAAACCTAGCCAGTACAGTGTGATAGCAGAGAGTGAGGTGGACATAAAGATACCAGGTCTCGAAAACCCAAATGGGTATTGTCTCTTCTTTTAATCTAGCTCCTGTTTATACAACCCAATAAGGGTTGTAGGCTCTCGGCTCTGGACAGTCCATGGACAGGGTGCTAGCGGCCTGTAAGAACCTTCTTGCTGATCAAGCATGGCAGAAGCAGAGCACCATGTGACCAAATGAGACAGCGTCACTTGGTTCTTTCTCTTCTTATAATTGCTGTCATGGGGCGCTACCCTTAAAACCTCTTGTCTCAACGACTCCACTTCCACATTCATTAACACACAACATTGGGGATTGAGTTTCAGCCACAGTCTGGGAGGGAGCACACATCTAGATGATGATAACATATCCTTGAATCACCATGAGCAACTCTACTTATTTCTACACTGTGGCTTTTGTCAATTTTTTTCCCCTAAACTTTTGGTGTTTAGAGTTCAGGATATGAGACACCCCACAGTCGGGTCTCGTTCCTTGACAGCGACTTCTGACTTTTCCTCTGGACCATATTAACCCACCTTTGCATTCAATTTGCTTTCCAGACATTGAGACTAGGGCCTCAACCAAGGAGAATAAATCCGGACTTAAACAAGGTGAAGCGCCTCATCTGAGGCTCCTGGTCAGAGGGAGGGTTGCACGCTGCCAGAGGTGCTTGTCATGGAAAGAGGCTGGACAGAGTCAGCCCTGCCTTACTGTTCTTTCCAGTTTCCTCAGCGTCTCCCGCTGCCATCAGAATGATTGGGTGACATTGCCAGATGTGACACTTCATTCCCAGGATGTGAGAGGCAGAAAGCTCACAGGGAGAGTAAAAAGGGACACGGGGACCTGGAAACAAGCCTTGCTTGTAAGAGCGATTTGGTGCATCCCATACCTGTGAAGTGTGAGCACACAGCCAGAAGAGTACAATTTGCTCAGCGAGGTGTGAATAATGGTGGGAAAAGCCCTAGGGATGTGTTGTTCCCTCACGAGAACAATAAATCAGTAGAAAAATAGGTAGTAGCTGAACTCCCGCTTGCTGACCGCTCATTCTGTTGCTTCTGTCTTGAATGCTGATTTTAGATCATTGGTCTTTCGTTAAGTTCACATAGACAGATGCACCTCATATCTGTTGCTGTTTAAAGTACTGTGAAAACACTAAGTCACTTGGTCCCCATCACAGTCTCAGCATGTCTGCATCCTTCTCTTCCTCTCGACTTATAGATTAAAAAAAAAAAGTGGGTATAAACACGCACTGTCTTGCTTTGAGTCACTCAGTTGATAACAGATTCAAGCTGCCTTTAGTCACCATAATGTTCTGTCTTTTCAAACTCGACACTGAGAGCCAGTCTAGAACTTGCTGGGGCCATAGCTCTCATACTTTGGGATTTTTGGAGTAGACAGAGAGGTTTCCTGGATAGAACAGTCAAAACAAAGTAAAAAACGAAACAAAACAAAAACCATAGCTTACTACAGCCTGAGAGAACTTGCTGGTTGTTAGCCTGGACAGTGCTACGCAATTTAAAAAAAAATTATTGTATATTTATATGAAGATCTTGGCACTACATATAGTAGGCTTTTTTTTTTTTTTTTTTACAGAGTTGCTTGGTTAACTCTTGAGCTCAGCATGAACAAAGCCAGAGTCCTCAGTTCCCTTCTCTCATCTACTTGTCCTTTTTCTTTTTCTTCAGAACACCACATCTCTGTAAGTAGCAACTAACTTTTCTTCCTTCCCAGGCCTTAAGCCTAGTCTCCTTTTCTCCCACTCTATACTTAATCTGTCAGCAAATCCTGTCAGTGTCACCCATTGTGTGAGCACTCATCTGTCACAAATCAACCTGCTCCAGGTTGCCACCAGCTCTGATCAGAGAAGGAGAATCAAAGTGGTAGGTGAGTGTGTGTGTGAGTGTGTGAGCATGTGTGTGTGTATGAGTGAGTGAGTGTGCATGTATGAGTGTGAGAGTATGTGAATGTGTGAGTATGTGTGTGAATGTGTATGTGTGAGTGTATGTGAGTGTATGTGAGTGTGAATATGTATTTATATGAGTGAGTGTATGTGAGTACATGTCTAAGTGTGTATGTGTGTGTGGGTGTTTGTGAGTGTGTGTCTGAGCGCATGTGTGTGACCATGTGTGTGTGAGTTTGTGCGTGAATGTGTATATGTGTATATGAGTAAGTGTATGTAGTTCGTGTATGAGTGTGAGAGTGTGTGAGTATATGTGTGTGTATGTGTGTGAATGTGTGTAAGTGAGTGTGAGTGAGTTTGAGTGTGTGTGTATGTTTGTGACAGTGTGTGTGCATGAGTGTGTGTGTGCGTATGTGTGTGCCCGTGTGTGTGTGTGCCCATGTGTGTGTGTGTGTGTGTGTGTGTGCCCGTGTCTGTGTGTAAACACCTCCTCGGTCAGCTTAGTTCTCATCCCTACACACACCCTTCCATTATGTATCCTCATATTGGCTTTACCAGAAAGCAGAACCGGTGAGAGCTTTTCACTCACTGATAACCCTTAGTGCTCAGACCTCTGCTTGGCACCTGTAGTGGTTCCGTAACAGGGACTGAACAAATCCTGGGGCGAGCCCATTAAACAGGTCCAAGGAATCCAAACCCCAAACCTTGTTCTTCTGCTCACAGGTCTGAGGGCCAAAGAAAGGAGCCACCTGCTCAGAGTTGTCCAGCGGGTAGTGGTGGGATGAGGGTGAGATTTGGGGGTCTCTCATTTACTAATCCTACCCTCTCTCCATCTCTGCTCAGTAACAGTGGGAGGATATGACATCAGCTTTCGTTCTTGAGAAGCCATTTCAGAAGGCACCTTCCCAACGTTCATCCCAACAAACCAAAGGCAAAGGCAGGGAGAGCAACAGGAGGCAAAGGCTGTAACACCAGGGAATGTGCAGTCCTGTCCCCAAAGGACTGGAGAAAGTGGAAGATGACTTGTGTTTGGATGATAGCATAGAAGTTGCTGGATAATGAATGTAGCGATTCAAGGGAAAACAGGATAAAAGTCGCAATGATCTCAAGGGGGGGGGGAGGGAAGGTCCCCAACTGACTTACCTTTGTACCTTCCATGTAACACTCAACTTAGAGTGGGTCACCCTAACTATGAATGCTGATGGCAGCATAAGAAACAGCAGGAGCATCCCAGCCCAGATGCTCAGTCAGAGTCCAGCTCTCCAGCTGTGATGGGCGAGAATACAAACCAGGGCTCAGCCACACCTCGCTCAATGCTCACCTTATTTCCTCAATAAATGTTAATAGTATCCTCCTCTCCAAATATGGGTAGTGATGGGGGAGGTATCTTAGGTATGCTGCCTGCCTACCTAAGCAGTGCACAGCTCAGGGGATGCCCTCAGTAAATTCTCAAGTATGATCACTCTACCATTAACCTATGTCTTCTCTTGAAGCCTGGCATTCCTCTGGAGCCTGACATCCTTGGTTCCTGGCCACTTTCCCCTTTTTTTCCTCTTGAGGGGTACCAAGGAAGAGGGAGAGGGTTCCTGTGATTGAATCTTCTCTGCTTCTTTGAACTACAGGGGTTAAAAAACCTCAGCTGGAAGGTGTGTCCTGAGGACCTGGGCATAATAGTGCACACATCGTTCACAGCTCTGTAGCCTGGAAGAACAGTGAGTTACAGGCCGAGGTAAGCCTGCTGTGAGTATTTGTTCTTTTCCATTTCCAGACATACCCCCAAATCCATGTTTATCCTTCACTTTACATAATGGTATTGATTCCTGGGAAATGCCAGCCTAAGACTCCTCTCTGGGCTCAGAGGAGGCCAGAGAGCCATGGTGTCTAAGCAGGAAATCAACAGAGAAGCTACTAGTACATGCTTACAGCAACAGCCCACATTTGCCCTTCACAGAATTTTGTGCTGTTCCCATCTGAGCCTGCCAGCTTCAGAGGTTAAATCTTTAAGACTAAAGGAAAGCGGGGGCTGGAAGAATTTTGGAGGGAGTCCAGAACTGTCTGGGCAAAGCCAACCCAAATAATTCAAGCCAGCAAAAATGTGCTTAGACCTGAGCTGGCTGTCTAGACGGCTATGATTGTGCACAGGTAGCTGTATGACCTTGCACTTCATTTGGCCCGTGTTATTCTCGCTTAGAGGCACGTGTCAATGAATGGCTTGGTTTGGGTTCCCCAGAAATAGATGGGGAATGAAGAATTTCTGTGAAACCAGTTACCTTGAGATCCTAGGGTCTGCTGGCAGGGAAATGGGCAGCGTGAGACACAGAAGAGGAGAGGGGGTATGTTGTTCAGCCAATTACCACCATGGGTAACTGGAACTTTACCCTGGCATGTGGCTGTGGTTTGAATGTGAAGGTTTCCTATAGACCCATGCATGTGTTTAAACACTCAATTTCTAGCTAGTAGCACTATGGGGGAAAGGTGTGGCATCTTTAGTTAGGTAGGGTTTCACTGGAAGAAGAAAGGCATTGCGGGCTGGGTCTTGAGGTTTTATAGTTGGCTCCCACTTTCTGTTTGTCCTTTGCTTTCTGACTGTGGCTGCAACATGACTAGGATCCTCCAGCTGCTGCCACCATGCCTTCTCACCATGATGCACAGTATCCTCCTCACAATAAGCCACAAAGCCCCTTCCTTCTGCAAGTTGCTGCGAGTCCAGTATTTTGTAACAAGAAAGCAACCAAGACAATGACCACCCCAGAATCATATCTAACAAGAGTGAATGGAAGCTAAGGTTCTAATCTATCTATTTTTTTTTTCTATTATGGGTGAAGGGCAGATTCAGAAGTCAGGCTTGCCAATCAAGCTTTCATCCTCTTCCTCAGGGAACCTCAGGTATGCACGTTACAGAGCCTTCAGAATGTAGAGCAGAAAGGCCAAGATACATGGACCAGGTACTATCTATGCATGCAACCATCAAGTGAAAATACCAACTTCTCTAAGTCTATGTCTTGACCATTCACACTCAGTCCTAGATTGATGCTTGGCAGCCCTCAAGACATGGAGGCAGAAACCTTGCCAAGTAATGTACCCTGTTACGAGTCTTTTGAAAATAATTCTCACCTGTGTTGACTGCTTACTGTGTTCACATCACTGAAACTATCTCTTACCATCCTCACAACACTAGAATATGGAAATGACTGATATTATCACTTCTATTGCATGGTTGAATTACTGAAATTCAGTGTCCAGGAGATTACCCAAGATCACACAATGAATGAGTAGAAAGCAAGATTTAGACTCAGGCTATCTGACTCCAGAGTTCATGCCTTCCACTGGTGTCCCCACACAGCCTGTGGCAAGGGTCCTTTGGGTAAGGTATTGGCTTTGCCATCAACACTGTGTGTTACTGATCAAGCCCAATGGTCCTTATGATGAGAAGTAGTTTGTCAGGCTAATCTCATTGAGGAAGATGGAAGAGAAGAGGCTTGTGAAGAGCCATGGCCAGGATCCCGGGTTGAATCTTATGTCATATTCAGAACTTAGGCTCAGGATCCTCATGTTCAGATGAAAACGCAACCAAGTTCAAATGAAGTGGCTTTCCACTGTTCCACCTCCAGGGGCTGAGATGGGTTGAACTGGTGGAATATAGGCTATCTGGTTGTTGTCTATCAAAATGTAGACCCAAAGTCCCTCTTTCTGGTGTTTGCCCCCACAGCCCCCTGGACTGGAATGGTAGTGCTGAGCACACGTGCTCTATGATGCTGACAACACGTGCTCTACCATCCTGACTACATGTGCTCTACCATGCTGATCACACGTGCTCAACCATGCTCACCACACGTGCTCTACCATGCTGACCACACATGCCCTACCATGCTGTAAATAATTGTTAGGGTGGCGGGGTTTATTAGTACAGAAAGGATTTAAACTAACGTTTTCAGGGTATGGGCCCGATAGCTTAACTAGCTGACCTTACTAGCTTAGGATAGGGTGTACAGGTAGCACGAAGAATTTTGAATTCTTAAGTGTAGGTTCAATTCCTATTATCCTCGAAATAAGAGGATTTAAACCTCTATTATTTACTCTATCAAAGTAACTCTTTTATCAGACATATTTCTTTTACATATGAGGTGGGGTTCCAGCTGTAAAAATTGGTAGGGAGATATGTCATATGCATAGAGCTAAAGTTAATGGTAAAATTTTTTTTCATAGAAGGTGTATTAGTTGATCATAGCGGAAGTGAGGATAGGATGCTCGGATTCATAAAAGTGTTGATGATAGAATTAGGGTTTCTATTATAAAATTGATTGAGTAGAGCTCTGGAAAGTTTATGTAGAATAATGGTCCTAAGAAAATAATAGTTGTTAGAGCATTTATTATAATGATATTGGTGTATTCGGCTATAAAAAATAGTGCGAAGGGGCCTGCTGCATATTCTACATTAAATCCTGAAACTAGTTCTGATTCACCTTCTGTTAGGTCGAATGGAGCTCGGTTTGTTTCTGCTAAGGTAGAGATAAATCATATGGCTATTGGTCAGGCTGGTATAACTAATCGTATATGTTCTTGAGTAATGATTAGAGTTTGTAAAGAGTATGATCCGCTTATTAATAGGACTGATAGAAGAATAATAGCTATTGTTACTTCATATGAAATTGTTTGGGCTATGGCTCGTAATGCTCCAGATAGAGAGTATTTGGAATTGGAAGCCCATCCTGATCATAGGATGGAGTAGACTGATAAGCTTGATGTTGCTAAAATAAATAAAATTCCTAGGTTTAAGTTAATTAATGGATGTGGTATTGGAAGAGGTACTCATAGGCTTAGGGCTAATGTAAGTGATAGAGTAGGTGCAGTGATAAATAGGGATATTGAAGTTGTTAGGGGTCGTATCGGTTCTTTTATGAATAGTTTTATAGTGTCTGCAAATGGTTGAAGGATACCGTATGGGCCTACGATATTAGGGCCTTTACGTAATTGTTTGTACCCTAAGATTTTGCGTTCTGCTAGTGTTAAGAAAGCCATAGCGATTAGGATAGGAATAAGGAGAGTTAAAATGTTAATAAAATACACTATTAGGGAGAGGATTTGAACCTCTGGGAACAAGGTTTTAAATCTTATGCAATTTCCTGGCTCTGCCACCCTAATAACCTTATCTAGGTTGGTAAATGAACAAAATAGATTTTATTTAGATTTTATTCATAAATTGGGTTAAGAGCACTTATTTGTAAGGAGGCTCTATTTCTCTTGTCCTTTCGTACTGGGAGAAATTGTTAATAGATAGAAACCGACCTGGATTGCTCCAGTCTGAACTCAGATCACGTAGGACTTTAATCGTTGAACAAGCGAACCATTAATAGCTTCTGCACCATTGGGATGTCCTGATCCAACATCGAGGTCGTAAACCCTAATTGTCGATATGAACTCTTAAATAGGATTGCGCTGTTATCCCTAGGGTAACTTGGTCCGTTGATCAAAATATTTTTGGGTCAATAAGATATTGATATTACTTTGACTTGTAAGTCTGAGTTATAATCATTCGGAGGATTTTTTGTTCTCTGAGGTCACCCCAACCGAAAATTTTAATTTATGCTGTAGTTTTTAGGTCCTTGGATTTATTAATAATAACAGTTAAATTATGTAATTTAAGCTCCATAGGGTCTTCTCGTCTTATTATCAAATTTCAGCCTCTTCACTGAAAGGTCAATTTCACTGATTAAAAATAAGAGACAGTTGAACCTTCGTTTAACCATTCATGCTAGTCCCTAATTAAGGAACAAGTGATTATGCTACCTTTGCACGGTCAGGATACCGGGCCCTTTAACTTAAGTCACTGGGCAGGCAATGCCTCTAATACTTGTCATGCTAGAGGTGATGTTTTTTGGTAAACAGGCGAGGTTCTTGTTTGCCGAGTTCCTTTTATCTTTTTCAATCTTTCCTTAAAGTATTCCTGGGTTGGATTAACAGATTAGTTTTAGGTGTATAAATATAACCTATACTCTGATAACTAACAATGGGTATCCGAGTTGTTATACACTTATGCTTGGAGAATTAAGAATTCTTGGGTCTGGTGAGATGGCTCAGCGGGTAAGAGCACCCGACTGCTCTTCCAAAGGTGATAAGTTCAAATCCCAGCATCCACATGGTGGCTCACGACCATCCGTAACGAGATCTGGCGCCCTCTTCTGGAGTGTCTGAAGACAGCAACAGTGTACTTACATATAATAAGTAAAATAATTCTTTATAAAAAAAAAGAATTCTTGTTACTCATATTAACAGTATTTCATCTATAAGATTATAGATTAACCCAATTTGTAATTTAGGAAGTCATATAATATAGTTGTATTAGTTGAAATTTTATGTTGAGCTTGAACGCTTTCTTTATTGGTGGCTGCTCTTAAGCCTACAATGGTTAAGTTATATAGTTGTTTATTCACTATTTAAGGTTTTTNTACTTATTCTATAGCTCCTGAAGAAAAATATTTCTTTCTCCAATACTTTAATTAAGTTAAATGGTTTAATTTATGAAAGTATAAATAGTTATGTTAATAAATGTTAGGGCTAGAATTAGTTCAGAGTGTTCATTTGTTATGAATTCTTCTGGGTGTAAGCCAGATGCTTTAAATTAAGCTACACTGTGATTATTCCAAGCACACTTTCCAGTATGCTTATTTTGTTACGACTTATCTCCTCTCATAAATAAGTAATTTGTTATTATTTATATTAAGTAGAATTTAATTTGAGGAGGGTGACGGGCGGTGTGTGCGTACTTCATTGCTCGATTCAATTAAGCTCTCTATTCTTAATTTACTACTAAATCCTCCTTAGTCCTTTAGTTTCATAAAGGATATCGTAATATTCTTTTGAAAGAAAATGTAGCCCATTTCTTCCCATCTCATTGGCTACACCTGGACCTAACGTTTTTAGGGGTATTCTTATGCTTACTCTATTTCCTTTTTAGGGTTTGCTGAAGATGGCGGTATGTAGGCTGAATTAGCAAGAGATGGTGAGGTAGAGCGGGGTTTATCGATTATAGAACAGGCTCCTCTAGATGGATATAAAGTACCGCCAAGTCCTTTGAGTTTTAAGCTGTAGCTCGTAGTTCTCTGGCAAATAATTTCGTTAATCAAAGTATTTAAGTTTATGGCTAAGCATAGTGGGGTATCTAATCCCAGTTTGGGTCTTAGCTGCCGTGTATTATAAATGATTAGAATTACTTTCGTAATTGAATTTAGGTCTTAACAATGAATTTTCACTTATTAGTTGGATTTTAATTCTATTTATTTATTTATAGGCAACACATTTTACGCCGAGAATAATTAGTTTGGGTTAATCGTATGACTGCGATGGCTGGCACGAAATTTACCAACCCTAAGAGGTATAACTTAGTCAAACTTTCGTTTATTGCTTAATATTTATCACTGCTCGATCCCGTGGGGGTGTGGCTAGGCAAGGTGTCTTAAGCTATTTAAATGTGCTTGATACCCTCTCCTTAAAGTTTAGCTAAATATTTAAGGGATTTTACACCGGTTTACAGAGATTTGCATGTGTAATTTTACCTCCAATTAATTATAAGGCCAGGACCAAACCTTTATGTTTATGGGATATATCTATCCATCTAAGGATTTTCAGTGCTTTGCTTTTTGATAAGCTACATCAACTAAAATTACCTATTGTATGGTAGGATATTATAAAAGTTTTGGCTGATGAGATCAAATTTTTACAAAAAATTTGTGTACCAGGCTGACCACACGTGCTCTACCATGCTGACCACACGTGTTCTACCATGTTGACCACACATGCTTTACCGTGTACATGTTGACCACGAGTGCCCTACCATGCTGACCACACGTGCCCTACCATGCTGACCATGCATGCCCTGCCATGCTGACCACGCGTGCCCTACCATGCTGACCACACGTGCCCTACCATGCTGACCATGCATGCCCTGCCATGCTGACCATGCGTGCCCTGCCATGCTGACCATGCGTGCCCTACCATGCTGACCACACGTGCCCTACCATGCTGACCACATGTGCTCTACCAATTCACTTGCAGTATTTGATGGCATGTCATTGTTTGGTGTGTTCTCTCCCACCAGGACCAACCATTAACCTCTATAACTATAAACAGAAAATGTGTTTAACAAATGCACCCAATGATTAAGTAATGAATCAAGATGATTTAGCATCCATCTGTGTTACCCCTTCTCTTCGGAGGGGGGGGGGGCTTCAAACTCAGAGAAGTCTAGATCCATCAGTTCTAGGGTATGACTTAACACCCATGTAGTCTAGAGTCCCACGACAGGTCCTACCAACCAGGAGGGCTCCTGGGAATATCCTGGGGCTCCCATCCTCCCATTTCCTACATTAATCAGCTCTTGCTTCTCCTTGACCCATGGAAAACCTTACCTTGCTTTGTCCTGTTCCTTTAAGGCTCAGCAGTGTGACTAAAGCTCCCCCAAGCAGTCTATTCCTGCTATAGAGCAGGGCCCAGTTGGAGTTGAATGCATTGCCTTTGCCTGGGAACTGATGTTTTAACAAGGAACTGCCAAACATCCAATGCCTTAGCTCATCATGATAATAAATATAATAACTAATAATTACTTAGTTGCTACTATATGCCAGACACTATTTTCAGAGTTTTACAAGGTTAAGCCTCACACTAATTCTATGATGTAAGTTATTATACTAGACTCACAAACTTTCATCTGATATCTTCTCACAGGCCTTTCTCTGGTGCCTGAAATCTCAGAATGGGCTGATCCCCAGTTAATGAACCCCTGGGAGAGTGCCTGGCTGATGCCTGCCTTTCTCACAAGTATTGAGGTCCAGGAAACAGCGCAGGGACTCAGGAGGTATGAAGGGCAGGGAAGGTGACCTATCAATGTGCCATCAGACCAGCTATTGTGGGCCCTGGAGCTCAGTCTCACAGGGATTCTGTGAAGTGAACCAGAGACATCCCCTATTAGTTAATTCCTCAGTATCATGGCAAAATTCATGACAAAGCCAACTTAAAAGTAAGGGAGGATTTGTGTTGGCCTTTAGTTTGGGGTATATCCATCATGGCAAGGCACTCTGGCAGCTGTGAGCATGCAGCAGCTGGCCAGAATGTGTCAGCAGTTAGGAGGCCAAGAGACAAGATGCTAATGCTTGCCTCCCTCTGCTCTTCTTATGCAGCCAATACCCTAGTTTTTGGAATGGTTCTGTCCATATCTAGGGTAGGTCTTCCCACCTTAAATAACCCTGCCTAGATACCTCTCCACAGATACGTCCCTAGGTTCATCTCCAAGGCGATCCTGGATTCGGTCAATCACAGCCTTCCTAAGGAAACTGTCACCTGTCGTGAAGTGGACTGTTTCCAGGGAGCGCTGACTCCTTAGGGTTTCGTCAGGCAGTGGTCTGGGCAGGTTGACTGTGGAGAAACACCACAGGAAAAGAGACGCAGGTGCTGCCGTATGGGCTGGCTCCTGGCCCAGGGAGTGGGGTTCCAGAAGGATGGATAAGTAACAGTGGCATCTACTTCAACATGCCATTAAGTGAGTTGGCACTGGGGATGGAGGGCTAAGTGAGGGAGTGTTGCTGCTTTGGGGTGACCTCAGGGACTTCTTATTGCAATCCTTCAATTTCTCATGCGGTGCAATGCAGGTTTTGCCTGCCCAACGTATCTGACTTATCCCACAGCTAGAAGAAACAGCTTTGGGAGACTCTTCAGGTTTCCTGTTGCTCAACCTCCTTGATGATGTGGCCCATCATTCCTCTAAATCTTCTATCACAGACCACCAGGAGCTTGGCAGCAGCCATCAGAAAAACCAAAAAGGCCGACAGGGCTCAGACGTCATTAGTCTTTCTGTCTTCTCACTGGTAAAGTCTCCATGACTCTAACCCTGATAATACAAGCCCAACAGAACTATGTGAAGAACATGCCTGGACTGATGTCTCCTGACTTCAATGTTGAAACTCAGTCAATGCAAACCTTGCCCCCCTTTCTTCCCAATTTCTGCCATAAACTGGGTGCTCAACAGTTTGTCAAACTTTATTTTTTGTTATTTTAAGTCTTATACAAATCATTTTTTAAAAAGATGCTCTGTACAGAATTTGGAGGGAAAACTATCTGTTTCTGTTTCCAAAATGATTTCCCAGTTTTGAAATCACATAGCTCCAGGTCCCAAGAATTCCATGAGCTCACTGCTTTTCCATGAGGGCTGCTTGTGTTGGTTTTTATATAACATGTAAAATCAGAAAAGAGCAAAGCTCTATGAACTACATGAATGGGTACAGTCAGAGACTTAGGACAGGAAGTACTTCAGTATAATTCTCTCTGGAAAAATCTGACCCCTATCTCTTCTTCTTCTTCCTCTTTTCCCTCCTTCTCCCCCCTCCTCCTCTTCCTCCTCTTCCTTCTCCCCCTTTCTCCCCCTCTTCCCTCTCTTCCTCCTCTCCCTCCTCTTCCCCTTCTTCCTCCCCTCTCCCTCCCTTCTTCCTCTTTTTCTTCTTCCTCCCCCTCCTCCTCCCCTTCCTCCTTCCCCCTTTCCTTTTTTCTTTTTCCCTTTTTTCTTTGGTTTCCAAGTATTATGGGAGATTGACGGTGAAAGATATAATATGCTTTGAATTCCAAGACCATGGCTCAGAGAGAATTGGGAAGTTATTCAAAAGAAATTCAAGAACATTTCCTGTGGCTTTGAGAAAACAAAAGTAGGCTTGGGGTGATCTTGGCAATGAATCCAGTGCAGGAAGACAACGTTTCCTTTCCCTGGGCACTGTTACCTCCACCTGGCCCCTTTGATGGCTGGGGCAAGTGATCTTAGCAAAGAGATCCAGAACTCCACCCTGGAGACAGGACTGAGGGAAGTGGACTGCAGATTATAAATGTCTCACTGGGATAAAAATCAAAGGGAAGCCACATCTCGGCAACAACTCTTGTAACAGAGTTAAGGTTTTGGATTATCACATCCGACAAGGAGCTTGGACAAGCTAAGGCTTTCCCATCAGCAAAAGTAACAGGAAGAACATGGAAGGAAAAAAACTATAAATACAAGGTACGATGAGATGACCTGGTGACTACAGTAATTATGAGTGTTTGCTCTTTGATGGATCTGTGTGGACTACATATGTATAAATGTATGTGTGCATCTGATTACTTTTCTCTCTTTCCTCCTGTTTCTAGTCATTGGCTGTGTACTATAAAATGTGGTCACTATGTGGCATTTGATGTATTGCTGTTTAAGTTATTGAATCTTTAAGGGGGTGTGATGCCAGGGAGCAGTGACACCCTGAGGACAGATGGACCAACACCTGTGCTCTGTCTAGAAGAGGGCTAGGTGACATATGGTGACAGACACAAGCAAGATTGTTTTCCTATGTCTTTATTTAGAAATTAAACACGGGAAGTAAAAATGTACCCTGTTGGGGCTGGAAAGATGGCTCGGTGATTAAGAGGGCTCTTGCAGAGAATCACAATTCAATTTCCAGGGCCTACATAAGGCATCTGACAATGCCTCCAAACTCCACATCCAGCAGATTGGCGCCCTCTTCTGGCCTCCAGGGGTACCTGTACACATGTGTATCACACACACACACACACACACACACCATTCTTTTAGTGTTTTAATTAGAAGAAGAAAGGATGTGCCAAAATTAATAAAAGATACTGATCTGGAACACTTGACTATCTACTCAATGGTGCTCTAAACATCCACAGGCTCCTGACTCCTTCCCTCTTCAGCAGCCTAGCTCCACTTCAGGGCTGGACCAAAGTGGAACCTGTTCAAGATTTCAGAGGCAGAAGTCAAGCCAGGCCTATCCCTCTCAGCAGGTCACCATTATATTCACATACAGTATTGAACAAATATCCCCAATTAATCAGAGTTTGCCCTTCGCGCTAGCTCTTCCTTGCTATTTGTCTGGTCTTTTTCTTGAGTATTAACCTGGTGAACAGCCAGAATTTCATCCATGGACTTAGAGACCAGTAGCTACCTGAGTCATCACCTTTCTGAAGATCCCTGGATGACCTAGTAACCCTCCCTATTGCTGTCTATCACAAAGACTCAATGAATGAATGAATGTCCTTGTTTTAGAAGGGCTGGGTAGTAACTCCTTATTCATATTACCCCTCACTTCCCATTCCTTCCGATTCCTACTTTCTTCCATATTTGTGGAATAGATAATCCCCATAATTTCCTTCTGGCTCTACTCCCCTGATTGTCACCCCTGACTAATACAACCCACAATGTGGATAAATTACAAAATCATTATGATAGAATCAGTCACCTGTGGCTTTGAGAAAACATGAGCGGGTTCCTGGGTCTGTAGAGTAAGGCTAAAGGTGTCAGCAGTGGGAGTGTAGATCATAGCAACCTTCCCTGGAGGCTGAAAGAGGAGGCAGAAATAAGCAGAATCTTTCCGGGCCTTAAAATCTGATTCTCTTAAACATTGTTCTCACTAAAGATTCCCATATTTATCCTTCTGGTTTGGATCTTTTAGCATTCTTAAGGGCGCCAATCATGTCCAGCATGGGCAAAGCAGAGACTATACCTGGCTGCTAAGACATGGGTTTCATGACCAGCCATCCAAGAACCCAAAGAAAAGTCATAGGTGGACCATGAACTTGGTCCCTTCTGAATGGCCACAAGTGACCTCTGACCCTTCTTGCTTCCAGCCTTGGCTAAGGCACTCATATTTCTGGTTAGGTCTAGTTGGCAGATATGCAATCTCAAAGCTATGTAATTCTCCTTCCCTGCTGGCTGCCTTTCATTTCTCTACTGGAAAACTAGCTGGCCCGTTTTGCAGCATGCTCTGCCGTTGTCAAAGGACATGAACTCCACACCAAAGGTACAGAAGCCAACTTGTAAAGGCAAAGCCTGGATAGGTTTCCAAGCCTTCCCAGACTGCAAATATATACTATGTTTTCAGGTGGTAAATGTTCTCTGAACATGACATCAAGGATATAGGTTCCTAAGCCTGCTTTTATCGTAAGGATAGAAAAAACGATAATATAAATTCTGTGTTTAGTTAGAAAATGTCTTGAACATACAGCTTTTCTCCCTACTATCATTCAGCCTGAAAATAGATCCCTACATTATAGTCTGTCTCTGCCATTGTTCCCGCCCCCGGGTGTCACATGTGTGTGTTTTTGAGAACCATAACTCAAGAAATGGGCTTTTGTCCTCTTGGTGAACTGGAGGACAGACAGAAGCTGCTATACTTGAGATTAGCTGGGAGAGAGTCAATAGAATGAGTACTTAGCACAGAGCAGACCTCTTATATTGGCTCACATGATTTGTGCTGGGTAGTCCAACAAGGACCAATTACATGAAGGAGTGGCTGAGAACCCAGTCATGGCTCAGGCCAAATCTGTAGACACTGCGGAAGAGGGTTTCCCAAAGAGAAATTAGGATGCTCTCT
>LR750014.1:1026087-1119271 GCA_902729485.2 Mus minutoides
CTGCGCAGAAGACTGGGGGTGGGGCTTCCCCTCTTTTTCCCTGAGTGCATTGGATTCAATAAACAGTTGCCTTGAGCAGAACCCCAGCCTTGGCCACATTCTTTTCCCCTTCCCCTATCTCATTTCAGCTCCGGACTATTCCATCCAGGGAACCCAAATCTGTGAATGTAGGGGTTACTGCTGGTCGGGCCCCCACACTCTCTTCTGATTCTGAGGTCTCCATAAAGCATTTGTCCACATCAAGAACAAAAGATAAGGAGGCCCAAGGTCCCAAGAGGACCTCATCTCAGGGTCCTGTGCGTCTCTCCTCTGCTACCTCAGCATCAGTATTAGTTATATGTCTCATTGCTATAATAAAAATACTTGACAAAACCGTCTTAATCAAGGAAGGAAGGGTTTATTCTGGGTTACAGTTCATGGCACCCAGTCCATCATGTCAGGGAGACACAGCTGCAGGAACAGGAGGTGGCTGCTTGGTCAAACTGTGTCCAGTCCGAAAACAAAGACTGCTTGCATTCAGCCTCTTTCTCCCTTTATTCTGCCCAAGGTATGGTACCACCCACATTTAGGGTAGGCTCCCTACTTGAATTAACCTAATCTAGAAAACCTCTAGTATACCTAAGCCCAGAGATTTGTTTCCATGGCGACTCCAAATTCTATCAAGTTAATGCCAAGATTAACTTCATTTGTGTGGGGTCATCCAGATTCAGAGGCTTCTCCTAACTTCTGAAAGACCCAGCTATTTACAATCCAACATGCACGGTGCTAAGGAAGCCAAACGATGTCGGGGTAAATTTTTCCAGACAGCTTTCTGGATCTAGATTCCAGCTAGAAGGCACCTGAAAAGTAATATTATCTAAGCAGAAAAAAAAAAATTATCCTGAGGAGGTTTCCCCAGGCTGTTTAATTTCTCTGCTGACAACAACTGTTCAAATCTTATACCAAATCCCTTCTCTCCAGCCAAATGCATCCGTTGGCCCAAATCTGTATGTAGTTTCTCTGATGCAGAATGGCTTCCATAGCCAAGCCAATGAGTCAGTTTTTAAAGTCTTTTAGACTCCAAAGAGATGTGCTTCCAGAAGCTTCCGACAACACTCCAAGGATGTGCGCATGAGTCTGAATATTCAGGTAAGCATACTAGAGGGGATAGACAAAGAGATACAATCTATATAGTTGTCCTGTCTCCATTTTAGCTCAGACACATTAGGGAGGAGGATCCTATAGCCATGGTTCTCCAGTCCTTCCCCAAGGGCATCAACAAAGCTCTCATTCACTTAGAGATGATAATAAACTTGCATAAACACCATGCTGAAAAGGTAATATGCTGACAGAGAGACAAGCTTCAGGTTCAGTTTTGTTGCCATCATCATCATCACCATCATCATCATCATCATAATTTTACTTGTGTATGTGTTATATGTACATGTGTTCATGGGTGTGTGGACACATGCGTATGGATGCGCATAAGTGCACTTGTATGTGCATATGTGTGGAGTTCAGAAGTTAACATCACTGTCTCCCTCTATCTTTCTTCACTATTTACTGAAGCAAGGTCTCCTGTCTACCAATTCCTCTAGCCTAGCAGTTTGTCCCTGAGATTTCTGTCCTGACCTCCCCCAAGTATTGGGATATAGGTAGGCTCCCATGCTCACCCAATGCTTATGTAAGAGCTGGGGATTTTAATGCTATTCGTTACAAGTGTGCCCCAAAGTGCTTCGCCCTCTGCAATGCAGTTTTATAAATCACTAGCTGAGAGAATTGAGCCACCAGCCAGCCAGCCTCCCAGACTCCCGTTCTCTCCTGCTTGTGGCAGTAAGCAGACCTCATTGGACACCTACAGCACAGAGCTAGCTACGTAATCAAACTCAGCCGAGGACAGCTGATGTGACAATGTGTATTGTCTCAGTGACATGTGTGCCCCATTGGGACCGGGGGACCCTGCCATGCTAGAGAGAGTCAGAACAAATCTGAAAACATCCAGCCCCCCTGGCTGGCTGGCTGTCACTCTGCTTCTCCCTGCAGTGTCTGTGCTTGTGCCAGGGAGGTCACATTGAAACCATGTGTCCGACGAACAGAGGCCATGCATAGAGATAATGCCACCAACCCCAGCCATGAGGCAAGGCTTAGAGGAAGACAAAAGAGTCCCGGTTCTTCCTTTCTCATCAGCTTTGCTCTGAAGGTTCCATCCCCATCTGTCCCTGCCATGAAGACACTTGTTCACACTCAGCCTGCTTCCTGCCTGGATCCCTGCCATCTAGTGCTGTCTGACTTCCTGCCCCCTTCCTGTCTGCTGACTCTCCCACAGTGCCAAAGAGGCAGGGACAGCTCCTTTCAACTCTGTGCCTCACAGGCTAAAATCTGTAGCCCCAGCCTTTTTGAGGGGGGGGGTCACCTCCAGAATTGTCTTCCAATTGAAACTTACTTTCCCAGACCTTACAACTTGTTTTCTTTCTTCCTAACATTTCCTGCTGAAAGCCAAGGCCCAAAGCCACTGCTTCACCTCCCTGATTTTTTTCCCCTTGTCGTTTAGCATAAATCAGTGTGCTCTGGTTCTCAAAACTAAAAGCCACATATAATTAAAACTCTAGCACAGAAAAAAAATGATTTTGAGGTTTGGCACCAAGTCCTGAGGGATTAACACAGAAGGATGCACTTACCCAGCATACCCCTGCAGGGGATTGCTGCCATTCAGAAATGCACCTCAGGACTGAATGTTCTGATCTCTGCTCAAAAGCCATGCAGAAGTCTTGCCTCACCCTACTTCAGACACACACACACACACACACACACACACACACACACACACACACACGGACAGCTTTCCCTTTCCTGAACCTGGACCCAAATTCCTTTCTTTCTGACCATCTGGTCTCCTCATTTTAACTTGGCCAAGCACAGCTAGGCAGGTTCCCCCTCCCACTGTGAGGGTACAAAGGAAGAAAAGAGGACCCAAAATGGGCCCGACCTAGCCCCAGACTTCAATTCTATGCTACTTAATGTGCAATAAACCATCAAAATGATGGATTCAGGGATATGTGCCCCTAAGCCACACTTGTTCAAAACTAAAGGCAGAGAAGAAAGAATTGAGAATAAATGGTCCTGGTGCTTTGGGGGAAAGTGACTGAAAAATTGTTTCCCACCGTTCTCTGCAGTCATGGGTGACAGCACTTACTCTAGTCTTTCTCTAACAGACGGGCACTGATTAGAAGCTCAGCAAACCCCAGTCACCTCTTCCCCTGTATGAAGCCCTTTTAGACTTGATATCTGATGCTTTCTCTCCCCTGTGCTGGAATAAAGGCAGAGTTAGAACTTACTCAGCCTGTCATTGACCTCTAGGAGCATGCACAAGGTCTTTGACAGTGTTTGAATTTCCCACAGCTTTAAACAGGAGGCAGCAGATGAAGTCCCAAAAGTCATAGAACGCCTGATAGTAAAAGGCAAATATCCCCAGCAGAGTATGACAGCAGCCAACAGAAGGGTATCTAGGAAAGGGGTGCAGGGTCCGAAGGGAGTAGACCATTGTTTCTGTAGGATTGTCCCTGCTAAAGTAGTAGTTTACCTGATAGCTATAATAGGCTGAGGGCTGAGGTTAAGACACCTGGAGGCATAGCCTGAGGAAGGTAAGAGACTCAGAATAATTCAGGAAAGAAGGTGAGAAATTGGTAGTGGGACTGTAAGCTGGGTCAACCACTCTGGAAGTCAGTCTGGAAGTTCCTCAGAAAATTGGACACAGTGTTACCTGAGAACCCAGCTACACCACTCCTGAACATATACCCAAAAGATGCTCCAACATATAACAAGGACACATGCTCCACTATGTTCATAGCAGCCTCGTTTATAATAGCCAGAAACTAGAAAGAACCCAGATGTCCCTCAATAGAGAAATGGATACAGAAAATGTGGTACATTTACACAATGGCATACTATTCAGCTATTAAAAACAATGACCTCATGAAATTCTTAGGCAAATGTATGGAACTAGAAAATAGGGAGGTAACCCAGTTACAAAAGAACATACATGGTATGCACTACCTGGTAAGTGGATATTAGCCCAGAAGCTCAGAATACCCAAAATACACAGATCACAGATCACATGAAGCTTAAGAAGAAGAAAGACCAAAATGTAGGTGATTCAGTGCTTCTTAGAAGGGGGAACAAAATACTCAAGGGAGGAAATACGGAGACAAAGCGTGAAGCAAAGACTGAAGGAAAGGCCATCCAGAGACTGCCCAACCTGGGGATCCATCCCAAATACAGTCACCAAACCCAGACACTATTGTGGATGCCAAGAAGTGCTTGCTGACAGGAGCCTGATATAGCTGTCTCCTGAGAGGCTCTGCCAGAGCCTGACAAATACAGAGGCAAATGCTCAAAGCCAACCATTTGAGCACTGGTCCCCAATGGAGGAGTTGAAGAAAGATCTGAAGGAGCTGAAGGGGTTTGCTGTCGCAGGCCCTCTCAAGTCCCTTGCCTGCGTGGGTCGAATTCTCTAGGACTGTTGGAACACTGGAAGTCTTAGCTTATGTCAAGATTCATTCTATGCTTAATATAAAAATTCCCACTGAATGATCTATGCACCAGACTAAATTCAGGGATAAAACTGGTTGTGAGAATGTCTTCCCAGGAGAATGAGTTCCTTTTGAAACCCATGTGTCTCATGAGTGCTTGTAGGTTTTTAGGCCTGCCAAGCTCTGCACTGGGATGTCCGTGGCAGTTTGCAACCTCATAGGAAGAACAACAATATGTTAACCAACTAGACCCCCCAGAGCTTTCAGGGACTAAACCACCAACCAAAGAATACACATGGAGGGAACCATGGCTCCAGCCTTATATTAGCAGAGGATAGCCTTGTTGGGCATCAATGGGAGGAGAGGCCCTTAGTTCTGTGAAGACTCAATGCCCAGTGTAGGGGAATGCCAGGGCAGGGAGGTGGGAGTGGGTGGGTAGGTAGGGGCACACCCTCATAAATTCCAAAGGGGGATGAGGAATGGGATAGGGGATTTCCGGAGGTGGGGGGGAACCGGGAAAGGGGATAACATTTGAAATGTAAATAAAGACAATATCCAATAAAGAATTTTAAAAAAAGAAAAAAGAAAGAAATGAGGTCAGAGGGGGAGAAGGAACCAGACCCTTAGTGTCTTGGGGGAGGCTTCAATGGCCTTAGCTTTTATTCTGCATGGGAGAGATAACACAGTTTTAAGCAATGTAGATTAGAATTGCCTTATATTTTGAAAGGTTGTCTGGCAGAGAGGGTGTGCTGTTCACTCATATCCATTTCTTTCCTTTTCCTTATAATAGAAAACCCACACTTTCAGCTGGATACATGGCATAGGCCATGCAACTCAGTTTAGCCAATGGTATGTGCTCCAAAAAGTTCACTGCAGCTTTTGATATTTTTCTTCTTTGTTTTTGCCCTTACTCTTCAACCTGGAATGCAGACATGATGTCTGGATCTTTACCTGTTAGAGTGGATTATGAAAACAAGAGTCATCCCCCCTGGTTGGGATGATAAGAAGCTTGGACCAGAGTCCTTGGGAGTAGAGCCATACCAGCCCATTAAGGCTCTCTCTAGGCAGTTATCTCTGTTTCTGGGGGTTAAGTGGAATCTTAATTGGTATAATCCTCCTGGCTACCATTTAAAGAATAAACTATAGGGATAGCTAAGGCAAAAATACGGTTAATCTCTAATTTGAGACTAAGAACACTAAAGGTTGAAAAAGTTAAATGAAGCACATTAGGATTGTGGTTTTAAATACTGGCATATCTATATTTAAACCCCATCTCTTAGACATTTTGAATGTATGGTTTCTTATCCTGGCTGCCTGACTTGCCCCTGGGAGGAGCAGCGATGCCAGGACCACATGCCATCAATGACTGTGGATGCCTGAAATGCACTCTGGGAAGATAACGTGGCCTGCGCAAAGTTGCAGTCATTCACCTGTGGAAACACCCTCCTTTTTCCCTTCGCAATACACATCCCCCCCACACACACACACACATTGCCCAGCACAGCAGAAAATGCCTGCCCTTCTGCCTGGAGTGGACCTGTGGGCATTGTCTTTGAAGGAAACTGCTTCATTAGGGAGGAGGGAAGACTGAAAGAAACTTTAAATCCATGAATGAACCTTCCAAGTTGCTGGCTTTGCATCAAAAGGCAGGATGTGCAGAGCAGCCTGGAGTCCTGAGATACCCCAGGCAAGGAGGTGGGCGAAGCCTGCTCCAGGTGCCTAGGATGAAGATGCTCAGGCTACAAGATGTTTTGTGTGTGTGTGTGTGTGTGTGTGTGTGTGTGTGTGTGTGTGTGTGTGTTCGTGTGTGATCTTCTCCTTCCCCCTTTGCTTTTCCTTCCAAAACAAAAGTAAAGAGTACAAGTCTTGGTTAATCATGTAGTTCTCAGACTATTTTTCCTTGGGGTGACTCAACATTTTTATGGGCCTTGGCAGGATGCTCAGATGCTGTGTAGACAGTTTCTTTGGGTGAATGATGGTATGTGTGTTGGCAGTGTTCGTGTGGTGTGCATGTATGTGGCATGTGTGTGTTGTGTGTTTGTGGTGTATGTGTATGCTGTGTATGTGGTGCATGTTGTGTGTGCACAGACCATATGCACAGTATGCATATGGTCTTTATGTATGTATGTGATGTGTGTGTATGATGTGATGAAGTTATACACATGGTGTATATGCATATGTGGATGTGTGATGTGGTATATGTCGGAGGTATATGTGTGTGTGTGTGTGTGTGTGTGTGTGTGTGTGTGTGTTGTCCGAGATGCCAGTGTTTATGGTGGGGGAGGTGCTCTGCCTGCCATCCCTTTGGTTTCTCTTGCTGTTCCGTGTTG
This sequence comes from Mus minutoides, assembly GCA_902729485.2. NCBI lineage: Eukaryota > Metazoa > Chordata > Mammalia > Rodentia > Muridae > Mus > Mus minutoides. The sequence continues at coordinate 1,032,926 of LR750014.1, forward strand.
TTTATTTGAGCTCAGGCTTTGGAATGTCAAGCAGCAGTCCGTGTTCCATGTTTCCTTTCTGGTAGCAGATTCTCTTCCTGATTATGCTTTGCTCTGGCTAATATAAAATGAATTGGCTTCCTCTGACAACAATAAGTGTAATAATAACAGGAAATGGCCCGAAATCACCCAATAATAAAAATAGAGCGGGAAGGGAAGCAACCAGACCCAGGGACATTGTGTTGACAGACTTTCCACTCCACTTCACCCTTTAGCCCATCTGCCTGACTCAGAAACCTGCGTTTGTTGTTGGTGAGGCTGCTGGGAGCCTGAAAATATCCAGCATTTTTCTTCTTCTTTTATTAGGAACTCAGAAGATGCTAAGTATCAAAACTTGGAGTGGGAAAAAAAGGTTTCTCCTCAAAGAGCAACTATATTCTGCACAATAGCATTGCTTTATCAGGAGTGTTGCTAACACACACTCATCACACTGGTTCGGCCACAATCCTCTGACCTAGTGACCTATTTGATTTGTCCCTGGAACTTGTGTCCCTCTCTCCACCTCACGACTTCACAGGTAAGGTGGCAGCATAGAACCATCACTAGGTTTTAGCTCTTACAGGGACTTCCCCGGGCCTCTGGGCTCAGTCTTTATTCTGCTCTCTGGCTGCTAGGGTGCGATGCTTCTACTCACCACCGCCCCTGATAGACACTGGTGTCAGTTTAGAATGTGGATGCCTTTGACTTTGCAAAGCTGAGAACCACGACCTTCACTTTGCCCCAAGGGGGTACATTCCACAGAAAGGAAAAAAGGGTGTTTTTTTCCCAGAGCCCCTTCCTCCCCATCTGCACAAACATGGGAAGTCTATGGCCTCATTTCCATGGCACAAAGACCCTCAAGCCAGTCCACACACAGCCCCCATTGCTAATAATGAAAAGTCAGAAGCAGAGAAGTCCAACTTAGTGTGGGGAATTGTCAAACCACCAGGGACTCATGCCAGCATGAGTGGGTGAAATCTAGCTACTAGAATTAGTCAGGCATGAATGCACATAAAGCCCTTAATTTTTACGTGTGTGTGTGTGTGTGTGTGTGTGTGTGTGTGTGTGTGTGTGTGTGTATACATGCCTTTGTGTTTAATGGGAGACAGGAACACAGGGTCTAAGTCAGAGTTCAAAGCAAGCCAGCATAAGCATGCCTTGTTGGCCTATTTATCCAGTAGTCTTGGCACACTCAATGAGCATGTTTGATTAATGACAACCGCCCACAGGGTCACACACAGTATTAAAACTAAGCCCAAAAGGGGTCATTCCTGAATGTAAAGGCTTGTTATTAGGTGAGCCATCTGCTCCTGTCTCTGTGGCCAATTAGGTCATCACAGACTCAGTCAGCAAGTATGGTTAGAGGAGAGGTGCACCTGAGAGGAGACATTAACACCTTCACCAGTGACTATAAATCAGGACTGCCTTGCTTGTCTGAGACCATCTGAGCAAACACTCTCCCCCCTCTCCTCTCCCCCTGCCACCACCGCCGCCTCTAGGTTTCCAGCCAAGGATCATTCTCTTATTGGAATGAGACATTGCCATGGTGGCTGTCCAAACAACCTGGCACCTGTGGTCAAAGACAACTTCAAGATCTTATGCCAAAACTGGTGTGTATATGTGTGTATGTGCATGCACACATGCATGTATATACACATACATGGTTTTGCCTGTGTGTGTATGTCTGTGTGCATGTCTGTCTATATGTGTATGTGGGGGTATGCATATGTGTATGTTTCCTTCCTAAGGTAATATACACATGTGTATCTGTTTATATCTATGTATATATGTGTGTGCATGTGTGTGCATATATATGTGTACATGTACAGGTGTGTGTATGCATGTGTGAATGTATGTGTAGGGTGTGTGTGTGCTTGTGTAAATGTATGTGTGTGCATGTGTGTGTATTTTCTTCCTAAGAGAAAAACACACATTTGTATGTTTATATCTGTATCTATGTGCATGTGTGTATGTATGTGTTTGTGTAAATGTATGTGTGTGCATGTGTGGGTGTTTCCTTCCAAAGGTAATACACATATGTGTTCCTGTGTATGTATGTGTGTGCATGTGTGTATATATGTATATGCATGTGGGATGTATGCATGTGCTTGTGGGTGTGTGTTTTTTTCCTTCCTAAGGTAATACACATATGTGGTAGAGATTTGTTATTCAGATAACAAAGGGAGAAGAGAATGAAGATGCATTGTAGAGTAACAATCCTGTAAGTTTAGAGATAGTTTCCTCTGAATTCTCATTGTTTGCTCATAGAGATTGCACTGTCTTGACATCGGAGCCCTTGATGCTTTATTGCTCTCCAGCCACTCTGCTCCCTTTGTTCTCCACGTACTCAGGCAACATCCCACCTCATGTTCTTGGCACCTGGTACCCTGTCTCAGGAATGTTCTCCGCATGGGCCTTCCATGACCTAGCATTCTCTCCTGAATCCAGGCATAGTTCAAGTGCAACGACCTTGGAGCACCTGCAAACAGAAAGGTATTTGGTCTCAATTGTCAACTCTATGAGGTCTAGAATAACTTGAGGAACAGGGCTCTGAGCTCCCTGTCTCTGCCTCCCTCTGAGGGTTTTATGCATCTCTGCTCCTGACTGTAGCTCTCTGTTTCCTCTCTGTTGTGGTGGAATGACCAGCCGCATCATGTTTCCATTGCCACAAATCAAGTGATCCAACCACTGAGCTTCCCCTCCGTGCCGGACTGTGTTCTCCTAAACTGTGAGCTAAAACAAATTCTTCCTCCCCTAAACTCTTTCTATCACCAGCTCTAGAAAAGTAATTAATGTATCACTAGACTGTTTAAGAAGACTATGTCACAGGGACTTCTGGGTAAGACAGCTCTGTGACATGTGGAGGGGAAGACTCGAAATAAGACAGAAACAGGTTCTGTTCCAAAGAGAGAAAGAGACGGAAAGTCCGGAAATTCACAAAGGTGGCAATATAACAGAGCTGAAAAGCACAGACAGGCAGGTGGGGTGCCAAAAAAAAAAAAAAGTCAGCCAAGCCAAAGTCAGCTCAGGCTGCAGGGCTTCCTGGCAGGGAGAGAAGCAGGGTTTCATCTAAGGGAGACAAGTACCCCCCAGTGACAAGCGCCTGGCAGGGCTACCCTCGAGGTAAGCCCACAACCCTCATAAGCCTCAAATCCTGTTGCTAATCATGGTGAAACAGATGGGTCAGTGGGGGAGAGGGCCCCATGCTGTCAGGCAGTACAGCGCAGAGCTCAGTGGTACCACCTTGAGAGGGAACCTGCTGTCTACAGCCTAGCTGCTCTGGGGACCTGAGAAGGTGAAGTGACCACCATTAGGGATCTTAAGCACAACCTGACACAGTCTGAGGGTGAGACAGCTCTGGGAAGCAATAGGAGAAGAGGAGCAGGTACTGACACACCAATATGTTGGTGACAGGGGGTCCTTGGATCAAGTCGTAAAGTGCACAGGGAAAGATGATCTTGCCCCAGATGGCCAACTTTGTAGTTTGCTCTGCATAAGCCTGAGTCACCATGGAGATGAAGGTTAGAACCGCCTGTCTGCAGTCTGCTGCCATAGAGCATGAGAACCCTGAAGCTTGTGGAACACCTAGAAGCTCCAGATGCCTTCCTGCTGCCCTATGAACAAGGCATTTGGAAAGTACAAAGACAGGCGCCACCTACCATCCCGCCCCTGCCCTGTGCCCCGACCCCGACCCGTATGGATCTCAGAGTCGCGATTGCTTCTTCAACTCCCAGTATGCTCAGGCAACACCCTTCAGCTAGAGCATTAGCTAACCTAAAGGGTAGTAGGCATGATGTGAGGGGACCAGCAGCTCAGAGAAGCTGTCTGTCTCAGAGACTGGAAAGCAAAGTGTGGCCATCAGAGTCACTGACATGCAAAGAAGGATGCTACTAAAAAGAAGAGAACCCCAGTGAACATCTGGCAGCTGACCAGTGGCACAAGCCCAGCACAAACAAAGCCTGAGGAAGACAGTGTGCACGCTCAACGCCCCATCCCCGCCCCTCTACCCACACACGTAACTGGCGGTCTCCAATGGCCAAGGGCCTAGAAAGAAGCTGTTCTGGTGCATTACCTGGGTTTTGTTGTTTTCCCCCCTCCTAACTTATAAAAACTGCACTTTTTAGGGTCATTTTTGCTTTATTATATTTTAAGACCGTTAGTGTTTCCCCCTTGGATTTCCCATTCACACAGTTCTTTGCTTGCTCCTTGGGCTCACTCCTGTGTGCAGAGAGATCTTTATCCTTTTTTACCTTGTTTCTCCCCATACCTTTTTTTGGTTGTTGTTTTGTTTTACTACACTTTTAGCAATATTTTGACTTCATCATATTATTGTCTCATTATTATTACTCATTAGCTAACTCCATGTGTGCCTTAAATAATTTCCACCCCTTTGAGCATATCCGTATCACTTGGTCCCGCTTTCTCTTCTATGGTCATGTAATGCATTCAACTATGGTTCTGTGTCCTGCATGAATCAACGCCTTTGCTGTTGCATCCATCTGTTCTCTCCTTTCTGAAGAGCTGATTGAACCTCAGGAGCAGGTGGATATCTAGGAAGATCCCCTCTATAAGGCTGCAATACATACCCAAGCCATCAGACACACAAACCACAGCCTACACACACACACACACACACACACACACACACACACACACACACGACCAAACCCACTGGTTTGCTTTGAATAACATCACCTGTGAGTTCTTGGGATTAATTAGATTAAGATTTCTTTAAATCTTTGTATTCATTCCTTGTGAATTTCACATCATGCAGTCCGTCCCCACTACATCTCCTTGTCCCTTCAGATCCACCCTCCATCTTCCACCCTTGCAACTTCCGCCACACACACACAAATCTCATTGTGGAAGCTGTAGTGTGTCACAGTGTGTCACTTGGAGGCTGTAGTGTGTCACAGTGTATCTCACTTACAACCCCTTTGTCCAAGCTTCTTTGCTTGCAAATGTTTGTTGCAATGAACCATTGGCCTGGGTTTTCTGCCTCTGGCTTCAGCTTCTTTATCAATACTGGATCCTCACTGGGACTCCTGTTGCTGGCCTCTGTCACGGAGAGCCTGTGGCTTGTATCTCACACTCTAGCAGATGGAGTGGGTGTTGGGGTGAGCCAGCCCCGAGCCCGAGAGCAGGAAAGCTGGCCCAGCCCCTTGCCCACTGCAGCCCTTGGGAGAGCAGGCCTTATACCTCACCTAGGCACGGTAGAGCTGGCCTTGATGCCATGGGTGCAGAGAAGCGGGCCCTGAGGGGGTGAGACATGGAGTGCTGACTCTGCCCCTTGCTGGTTGTGATAATAGATGAGCTGGCTGGGGCAGGACTAAAGAGCTCTACCTGCTGGTGTGGGCACAGGAGGGCAGGCAGGCTTGAGCAGCTCAGATACCTCTCAGGTCAAGACTAAGATTATTTTCAATATGACAAGAAACACTGAATTCTGGAAATAATGAAAAACAACAAAACAAACAAACAAAAAGACTACATCACACCTCTGCACGATGGCTCCCATGATAGAGAGGAGAGAGATGACGACAGACAACTGCCCAAAAACACAGGAGGCTCCACACCACTTGTGCCAACCCGTGCCGTGAATCTCCTCACATGTGCTTTTATGCCAGCATTTAGGATTTGCAGAAAAGAACAAGCATGGAGAGCTATGGACACACTGTGAGGTGGATTTTGTCCTCCTCAAGATCCATACAGTTGAGACTCTTACCTCTCAGTACCTCAGAATATGGCTACATTTGATGATACAGGCATTAACGAGGAAATTAAATTATGGACCAGATTTAAGAGTGGGCCCAACCTAGTCTGGCTGATGTGCTTTTAAAAAGAGGGAATTCAGCACTCATGGAAGGGATGTTCACAGAGTGGAGAAAAACAAAAGGCAGAGCAAGGAGAAGATGGTCACATGAAAGCAATGTCAGGAGGTGCCAGGAAAGACAACAACAAAGAACTTCCAGCCTCTGGAATTATGGGAAATTCCTGTCTGTGGCATTCCCTTACAGTTACCTAGTGTACTAGTGGGCTAAGTAGTACAATAATACTAAATTATTCTTTAAAATGTAGTTGCGGATTGCTAAAAATATTTTCACTACATATCAGAGATTAAAATTTTCTATGGGGACACCTCGGAGAAAATAAAAATGAACTTCATTAAATGATAGGAATCAATCAGGACATATGTATTTAAATACGTCACTGGAAGCCAAGAGTGTTGGCACATGCCTCCAATTCTAGACCCAGGGATGCAGAGACCAGGAGTTCTCAGGCATCCTTAGCTATTCACTGAATAGAGCTCAATTTGAGCCGAATGAAACTCTAATATAAAGAAGCAAATAAAAAATTTAATATATAGAAGTCAAACAAATCGATCTGGATACAACACTCCTCATGGTCAAAGGGGAATTTCATCTCCTAAATCAAGCTCTTTCTTAAAGGGACAAAGATTAAATAGTCTCGGTTTTGTGGGCCATACACTTTCCCAGCCACCAACTGTGCCTCTGTCTAGTGAAACCGACCTTGGGCAGAGAAGTAAACAATGAGCATGGCTGTATTCAAACCAAACTTGATTTATAAAAATAAGACACACTCTGCATTTGGTCCAGGGGCTGGAGTTTGCTGATATCTGCCATCAACATAACACTGGAAGCACATTTGACCACTCTGCAGGCCAAACCGCAGAGCATGTTTACAAATGGGGTCTGGGGCTCTTCAGCTCATGCATAGCATAGAAGGGAGCTCTAAGTCAGCTCTTGAGACAGACAGAATGTGCATCCATTTACCTCAGATGGCTCTACTGAAAATGCACAGCAGTGAATTCACCATAAGCTGTGGCACAGTATGTGGAGAACCACCTTTCCGTCCAAGTCAAGCCAGCCCCGCCTGGTGCCCGACTGTGACTAATGCTCGAAGAGGGGCTGGCAGCATCTCAGCATCACTGTCCGCCACTGGAGCACATTCACACATCCTAGCCAAGTTTCCAGAGCCTTCTCTCTCAAAACAGCATTTCTCAGAAACTGTGTTTTGTGGCATAAACTGTATGCACCACACCCCAAAGTAAAACTTTTCAGGCCACATTAAAACATGGGTGTGTACAATTTCCACATATTTTTATGGAGAGTTGATCCACCTGGGCACAGAAGCAGCCTAAAGCCTTCAATCTTATAATTATAGGCTAACTTAAGCCCTTCCCTTGCATTCCAGAGAGAGAGAGAGAGAGAGAGAGAGAGAGAGAGAGAGAGAAATGGGGAATACAGATGAGAAGAGGGGAGAGAAGGAAGGAATGGGAAGGGAAAGGAGAGATGGAAGGAGAGAGGAGAATCAAGTTCTAGAACCATTAGAAACTGTGTAATAATTGTGAAAGAATTCACTAATATGGTCCCACACAAATAGTCACCCAACATGAAACTAAGACAAGTATGGACTGTGGAGAGAAAAATGTCATTTTAAGACTGAGAAGTTCATTTGTGCATCCAATATATATTTACTGTCTGCTTGCTAAAAGCCAGGCACTGTTGTATGCCCTGAGTGAGACCAAATCCCTGCCCCATGGAGATGAGTCCATGTGCAGAAGAGCTTCCTGGTGCAGGAGACATCTGAGCAGGCAGGGACTTTTACACGTCATTATTCGACCAGAGCTATTGATATCACACACTGTTTGAACAGAGTCCTTAGAGTTGGGAAATGCATAACCCTCTGGTCTTCCATAGTGTCTGCATCTAGAATCTTGAAGGACTAAAAGTCTTTAGGTTCGGGGGTAAAAGGCAGGCAGTCCAGTGGGTGGAGATGCTACAAAGATACAAAAATCAGTTCTTTAGTGCTGGCTCTTATATGACTTTGGGCATGGAACTGCTAAGAGATGAGCTTCTGTAAATTATATGTTAACATCATATCACTCTGTCAGTCATAGAGATTAAAAAACTACTATCTAGCACTTATGTTCCAGACTCTGCTATAAACCATGGTGTTGCAGCAAGGAGCAAGTCATAAATGGTCCTTTACCTCATACAAGTCACAATCCAGTGCAAAAGACATAATGAAAATTTCTGTGAGTTTGAGAATAGTCTGGGCTACATATAGAATTTCAAGCCAGCAAGGGCTATATAGTGACACTCTGCCTAGATAGATAGATGGTTGATTGATAGATGATAGGATGGATGAATGGATGGATGGATGGGTGGATGGATGGATGGAGACAGACAGACATAAATACATATATACATACATACATACATACATACATACATACATACATAAGATAGATTAAGTAGATGTATGTATAGACAGATGATAGATAGATAGATAGATAGATAGATAGATAAATAGATAGATAGATAGATAGATAGATAGATAGATAGAATAAGCAACTCCAGATCAAGGAACCAGGCATTATGAGAGCCTACATCTAAGTAATTAAGAGACATTTAGGATGGAAAGAAGGGAATACAAGCATGACAGAAGAAGACAGATTGGAATCATTTGAGAATAGTGCTCAGTTAGTATGTAAGTAACTGACATTGAACTTGTTCTTTTGTTTGTTTGCTTGTTTTTGTTGTTGTTTTGTTGCGTGGAAGGTCACAAAGACGTTGTGAGGGCAGTGGGGAACATGGAAGGACAGAGAAATGAGTGATCGAGGCTTATGGCGTGAAAATCCCAAAGAATCAATAAAAATATGTTGGAGAAAAAAGAAATACAAGGTCCACAGTACAAAGAAATCAGTTGTGCCCTTGAGAAAAGGCATCAAGTCAGTGAATAAAGATTAAATAAACCATTTGTCTGATCTCTCTAATCCTGTCAGGTCTTGATGACACTGGGGAGAGGGTTTGACTTCCGGGTGCCTTCTGCAGACAAATAACTTTCTTAGAACAACTGTGTGGTCATTAATTGGTTGAGAAATGCTGCATCCTGCATCTTCCATGCTGGGAAGAGTAGCGTTCTACAAACTCACACCCAAATCTGTGAACATAAACCATTCCTGAGTGTCCCACAAATGCCTGTGCAGTGAGGGAAATACTCTTCCCATGGATACACTTGGGAAGGGAAGAGAGGCTGCAATGTTCTACTGTATGAATCACGCATGGGCTGAGGGTGAATTTTGGAGTCGGATTTCTCTGAAACTGTCTGATGTATATGTCATACATATATGTCATTTGCCTGGGAAAATTAACCTAAAAAAAAAAAGAGTGTCTCTATAGACAGTTGAGGAAGGTATTTTATAGTGCATGCCAATAGCAACCTTTGCTTTGGTTCAGAAAGAAATGCCTCAGTTGTATTAGCAGCCCTCAGACTCTGACCCACATAAGAACCAAAATCAGGTGATCTGGGGTAGATCCTAAGAATCTGCATTTTTTCCAGATTTTCAGAGATTCTGGTACTGCTGGACCACAGGTTCAGAGCCAGTGCTCTTAGTGTATTTTGGTGCTTTCCATGATGTAGCCAAGTCCCTTATGTTAACTTCCCTGTCACTCATTGTGTATCTGAGCACCCCAGAAAACTAACACTTCTTTCATCTCCAGGACACACCAGAAGGGATGCTTCCACATCTTCCTCAGCCTTCAGTCCCTCATCAGTCAGAGGAAACTCTTGAAAGACCAGCCTAATGACCGACCCCCTGAGTTATCTGATCTCTGAACTTGGAATTAATATTTCAGTTCAACAGCGCACTGAGGATTGTCCTTCCATGGGAAGTTACAATGTCCCTAAGAAAGGTATCTTGCATTCAGGCAGCCAATCAATAAGCAGGTACTAGGCATCGCTGGGCACACAGGGCTTGGCCAAGTTACAAACCAAGGTTATAATGAGGATGGATGTAAACTCTACACTTGCTAGGAGCTCATTTCCTGGGAGGAAGAAAAGGTCAAAGACAACAAGAAAGAGCACAAAGTGATAAGTACCAAATGTGCCGAGAAAGCCCTACACATCCAAACCGAGTCACCCAACACCTTCCACATGCCTTCTGACATGAAAAAGGATGGGGGTTATTTGATGACACAAAGTGCAGGAACATAAAAGCAGAGAGAGTAAAAAGATGATGAGGTAGGCCAGTGACAAGAAGACATAAAACTGAAGAGCCAAACCAAAAGCCGGGGGATAAGTAAGGATGCTGGCTTTGGTTCACACTGGCTCTTACGTACCAAAGGCAGCAGTCTTCATCCAGGAGAAAGTAGTGGTGACCTATTGATAATGGACACTGCACATCAGCAAATGTAGACTATCTCCAACGTCATGGACAGACTATCTAGGTCTCTCAAAGGGGAAATAACTGCTTGGTGAAGTTGAACAGCTCTCATTTTCTTCTCAAAGTCATATCTGAGAAGGAAAACTTGGCCTTTCTGAAAGTGGTTTTCCACAGAGTCCACCACCCACACTGCTGCTGGTGCTAAGTGAGTTGAGAGAATAGCTTCCATGTAGAGCCATTCACCAGATTCTGAGATGTGTTCAAGGACAAGTGGGTCTTCATTACTCCAAAGCTCAAGGAAATCTGTCCAATGTTCCTAGTTGCAAGAAACCCCAGAGCTTAACTAGGTCATTTGTGCAGTGTCCATTATGGTTTTGCTATGGCAGTTGCTGCACAGCTGTGGTCTGGGTCGTCCCAGGGCTTGGGGAGTGATGAGTCAGACAAGGATTGGGCTGCATCATTCTACACAACTGGTCCTGGGGCATCTTTAATGATACACTTGAGACACTTTATAGTAAACATGCTATATTCAAGCAGATGCCTGTGTCTGTATGTTGGGAAGTTTGTGGAATGTTGAACAACCTCTCCTTAAGTCTGTTTTAGAACTGAAGACATTCTACTGCGCCTCTGTAAAATACTTGGATTATAATAAGAATCAAGTTAGTCAAAAATGGGATCAGACTTCAACAGATACTTTGGTTCTCTTCCATTGTGTATAATTGTTTGCTTTGCTTTGGAGATTCAGTCCCATGTAGTCCAGGCTAGCCTCAAGGGCACTAACTATATAGATGAGGATGAGCTTGACCTTCTGATCCTCCTGACTCTGCCTCTTGGAAGTGCTGGGATTCCAGGGGTACATCACCACACCCGGTCTATGCAGTTATGGGGATCAGGCCCAGGGCCTGTAAATAAGCAGTAAACCTCTGCTTTGTGAGCTGCACCCCTAGCCCCATCCTCTTGCTTGATGGAATCTAGAAGGTGGGGATAGATGGGGAACCATGAGATGCTGAATGTTGAGACAATGGAATGTCCTTTTAGGGGATCTTTTGTTAGTTGAAATCATTTATACTTGTGGTTCTAACTTCGCAATTTTCTCCTCATTCTATGTAACGTTCAAAGTAGCATAGTCTGAAATTCCAGGATCAGGCTGCACTTTCAGTAATCCCCTTATACTTACTGTCAAATATACTTATAGCTTCCACTGTCTATTGTGAATTCCCCTATTTTTCAATTCCAGTTGTATATTCTCAATTTCTCATGTATGGTACACTGAGTTACTCTTCCTAGTTCTCCATGTAATTATGCCAAGACTTCCCACCTACTACCATAGGCAAAGTACCTACAACTTGCTGCTGGCTTTGCCATGTGACTTGTTCCTGCCAATGAGCAGCCATGAAACAGGGAGAATTTATAAATGAGCTCACACACTTGGTTCCCTGTACTTCTGCTATCAATAGGTTAAAGTGTGTACACCTCATGTGGTTACTCCTGTCAGAATGAGACCTCTTAATCCTTGAGGCAACCAGCTAAGGGCAACCATGACCAGATGGCTTTTGCTAAACCCTAGATGTCACAGGAATCCACACTTGAGAGAAATGGGGGTTAGTTGTTTTAGAGCAGATACATTGTTTCTTTCATGCTTCAGTATAATCAGAGCTCCAGAGCTGACTAACACTCAGTGACTACCTCAATGCAGAGCTGACACAGTCTTGCAAATTCACCATGGACCTCAACTCCCTTCCACCATCCAGCTTTGAGTTTCCCTACAGTTCATACCTTTCAAGTTCTATGCTTCTCTGACATTCCAGATACAGCTGGTGGAGAAAATGAAAAGGGATTTACTGCCAGCAGCAGAACTGATCCTTCAGAAAAGAAATCTAGAAGGTACCCATCACTCTTTACCATTTAATTCTTCCTTTCCCTTCACAGATAGCCACTGTGATAGTTCACTCATCACACATGTAACAAAAAGAAAGACACCTGGTATTTCATTCTATAGATTCTGATTACTGGACAGGGTTTTATTTTATTCACAGTATAATAATGCACTATCAAGGTTCTTAAATAATTTGTAGAGATATATAAGCTGGAAGGGATGCTAGGAAGGTTTTGCTATGTGGTGAATGATAGAAATGCCCCAAGAAAGATGTGGGTGCTAAGAGGGTGTCTGTTGAGTCCTGAATGGCTTTACAAGGGCAAGTATGACAGTTCCCACCCCTGAAGTAGAGTCAGCAGGGCATGGGACTCCATGCGTGTTAGCAGTTGCTAGGAGTAAGACTTACTTGTATAATAATGTCCATAATTTTCTTTATGTTTCTCCTTCGGGAGATGTTTTTCTAGCCAAGGTTAATGACTCTACAATAATTAGAAACATCAAGAGTCTGGGAGTTGAGGGTGTCTATGTTCATCAGCAAAATGGTGAACACTGCAACCTTCAGAACAGCCTTTAAGGCTGTGGGAAAGAACTCTGAAATCACGAGTTCGAAAATATATAAACAGGATTTCTCAACTATGCAAAATATAAGGACACAACATGAATTATATGAGGGACTTCATAGACCTAAAAGAACAGAGGCAGCTGTACTATGAGCCAGCTTGTCAGAAAGATACTAAAGAAGGAGATAAAGAGATTTTACGGAATGGTGATCTCAGAACAGGATCCCACCCAGCTATCACATTGTTTGTGCTTACAAAAGCAGACAGATCTCTGAGTTTGATTGCTATGTTAAAAAATGTACTTTCTGTCTTTTTCTAAGATTCTAGGGGTTAAGATCATAAAATGCTAACTTGTGGGATGATCAAGAGGGAACTTAGAGTGGACAGTTGAATTGAATAAAAGACTGTGCTTTGTTCTTCCAGAGTTGAACTATCTGGGCAGGCAGCAGAAGCAGAACACAGAGCTGTCAGCTTATACCCATGAATGACTTGGAGTCTTTCATTTGCCACTCCAAACACTCTTTCCTCAGGAACTCCTATCCAAGCCAAGGCTAGTCCTTGGCAGGTATGAGCGCTGGGCAGAGAAGGGCATATGGGAGTGAAAGGGAGTGGGGGAGTAGCCACACCCTGGAAGGTAGGAAGATTCAGGAAATGGATGACACGTAGAATATTTTCTAATGAAATGTGAATATTAACCCCTTCAAAATCATCAGAAAGCTAGTGCAGTGTAATATAGGATTTCTTTCCAGAAAAATAAAAAATTAGTATGAAATGGCCTCAAAATGTGGAATGTTCAAGAAAGGATAAGTAGTGACAAAATGAACTGAAGAGTTGTGTCCCTCTCGCCTGTCCCCTGACATGGGACAGAGTGTTTCCTGTGGACATGGTTCTCTGGTATGAAACATAGTCATTCTCAAGATCCCACAACATGGCACATTTCTTCAGCCATTTGTTTTTATAATTTCTGCCTAGAACAACTCCCAATTTTTGTGTGTATCTATCTCCAAAATCATAAAAATAAGCTTTAATGTCTTTTAGAGGGTTATATTTTGGGATAAAAAAGCAAGTTTTAGGACAAAATGTATGTTCTAAATTGCCCTTTGATTAGTAAAAAGAATGAGAAAGTATGCACATTTTCAGTTATGGCAGAGGAAGACATTTGAATGGCATCTTGAATTTAGTCAGTTTAGATTCTGAGTTAATATACATGTATTACTCCAAAGCTAGAAACATTTTTTTTTTTAATCCAACAAGGAAATGCTGGTCAGGGAACTCCTTGCTAATCCATCCACTTTACTTTCTTCTGGTCTCATGGGTGTTTTCTCGCTACAGATGCAGGGTGTCCATGTGGCTTTGAGTGCAAACAAGAGTATATGATAGACAATTCTCTTCAAAAATGAAGGTAACCTTCAGTCATAGGGAGGAAGCATATCCCCAGTGATGGAAGATTTTTTTTAAGTTATCTTAACACCTAATCCTGCCTGCAGTAAATTTCAAGGCATCTTGAAACTCAAGTGCAAACTGTTGAGAGAGCTCACATGAACATGCCACTTAAAATGAACTATATATATCAAACTGTATTTTAGTGTTAAGGGGTAAAAAAGAATTCTTATCTTTCATTTGGGGGCAAAAATTTGAAAAGCACATTTTTACTCAGCAGCTAGCACACACATGAGCCTAAGCCCAAAGGTTCTTTGACACAGAGCTAGAAAAAGCGTGCTCCCTTCAGATATCGTTGCCTGGACTTGTGACTCTCACCATTTTAACCTTGAATCAAGAATGGTCCGCAGTGTCAGAACCGGTGTGTCCCACTAACTTTGGGGTAGCACTTGGCTCGCCTTTATCTTTAGCACCATGTCAGCAACATTCCTCGATGTGCTCTCTGGGAGGTCTTATTGAATCGGACAGTGTGTGAAATGGAAGACAGAGCACACTCTTTGATTTCAAAGCATGAGTAATCCTTTACTCCAGATTTTAGCCACCTTGGGTAGCCTGCACAAAGTATGTGTTGGCTACATGGAAACCATCCTCTTTCTCTTTGGTAGCAGGCGCCCTAAGCTCCTAAACATTACATTCCCCCATAGTGCTCTGCTTACAAACTAAGAGCTGATTTATCCTTGGCATATCCCTAACTCGATGCAACAGTAAGTCAAGTCAGCTTTTTCCTCTGCCCACTACCACTAATGGGTCTTCAGTTCTGCTGGTTGTTTTCCATAGTCGCATACTGTTTTCTTTTCAGGGATAATATCTCTTTACTGTCTGGAGGACAGTCTGAGTTGCCTCAGCCATAGTGAGCTAAGGATGCATTTGATTTCAGGAATACTAATTTGTGCAGCACTGCTACAGCTTCTGGCTCTGGTAACTTGACTGGCTCACCAACTATGTACCTGAAAGCATTTGTTGTGGTGAATATTTCATATTAGTTAGCGGTTTCTATCCTACATTGGATCATTTAGTTCCCAAATAAAAAATATACAACATTTATATTTATAATAAGCCTTTAAAGCCCAAGAGCTGGACAGATATCTTCCCTCTAAGCATTTTTGCCTACTTCTCGAAACAATAACCCTGAGATCTAATTTTCTATATTTCACCTGGGTCACTCTTACTCCAGTAGACTAATACTTATGGCTACGTTTTCATGATTCACCTACCCTATGGCCTCTTCTCCTCTCTCTACCTTCTTGTGGTCTTGCCTCAGACCCCAAGCCCGGGAACTGAAACCCTGGCTACTTCTGTTCTGCTCTGCTATAGGCTATAGGCTTCTTTAGTAACCAATCAGGGCTAACTTGGCAGGGAGGGCACGGTTACATAGCATCACTTGATGTGCCTGACGATCTCCTCATCCCTGAGGCAACCAGGACCAGTATTTAGCATTACTATACATAGCAACAAACTAAAACTCAACAAGCATTATTTTGTCTTTGTCTTGAAAAAAAAATGGAAGACTTAGCAGTTTGATATTTACCCTTTGTTTAAAACTACATGAGAGGGCTAGAGAGGTGGACCGACCACTAAGAGCTTTGGCTTCTCTTCCAGAGAACCTAGCTTGGATTCGTGGTAGGCTGTGAATCCACTCTCAAGGGGTCAGATATCCTCTTCAGATATCCTCTACTGGACTCTTTTGGCACCAAGCACACATGTGGTGCACAGACATACATACATGCAGGCAAAACACCCAGTCACATACATATATACATACTTACATGTATATGTATGTACATATGTACATATATATGTACACATACACACACATTAAAATGTTATTAGATTTATATTCTGTTCAACAAAATGCCAAAACAAATAAGTAACCTAGATGCTGTTGGGTAAATAACCCAAGTTTCAGATATTCATTCATTCATTCATTCATTCATTCATTCTGAAATCACAATGACTTTTCTGTGCTTTTCTCATAGTGAAATTAATTTGATTCTCCCTATGCTTGTCCTGTGTAGGGGAGGGACTACTCAGCATGGCTCACATTCAGGGACAGAGCCAGTCATCTCAGCAGACACATGCTCATACTTACACTTGAGTCCCAGTCCTTATTTATGTCTATAATATTGTTTTGAGATGCAGTCACTACACAGCTATTTTCATCACTAACATTATGCTCAATAAATCATCTCTGAGCTACTGATCTATTTATGAAAACTATAAATCCAGTTTTGTGGTATACACCCTTAATCTTCCTCATTTGAGGCCTTCCCAGTCACAGTGAGTTCTAGGTTTGGGATATACTGTGAAATTCTCTCTCTCTTTCTCTCTCTCTCTCTCTCTCTCTCTCTCTCTCTCTCTCTCTCTCTCTCTCTCTTTTAAAAAAAGGCAAAACATAGTGATGTCTGCTGTGATCCCAGCACTTGGGCAACAGAGATAGGATGACTGAGTGTTCAGCGTCCATCTTGGTTACTTAGCAAGTTCAAGACCAGCCTGGGCTATATGAAACATTGGCTCAAAAAAATTGAATATGGAGGAGACTATGGATAGAAACCCTCAAAACAAGGATAGGAACTTCGGAGTTCAGCAAATGCAAGTAGCAATGCCCAAATGGGATGAAATTACATTATTAAGTTAAATGAACGTTATCAAAAACAGTGTTTGTTTATTCTTATAAACTTCAAACTTGTGAAAGAATATTTAACTTGGATCATCATTTTTGCCTCTGAAAATCATAGATCCGCTTCCAGCTGCCAACAAGACAGCACTCTGAGAAACGCTCTCCTGTAGTACAGTACCGACCACACTGAATGAATGGACTGGACCTCATGATGTGAAGAATTGGGTTGGCGGGATGAACTCATGCCGTACTCCAGATAAGTAAACTGATCTCCTATAAGCCTGGGAACTTTCTATGCAAATTAAGGAGATCACTCAAACTGAGGACTAAAGAACACATAAGCAGGAGAAAGCTGCAAGCCAGGGTGTCAGGCTGTATCACATGACCATCTGTGAGCCAAAGGATGCTGGGAAATAAATGCTAAATTTCTTTAGTCTTGAGTGAAAGGAAAGAGGAGGGGAAGGTGCCTGGGAGGAGGCAGAGGGACTACAGTATTATGTTGGTTTCCTTTTTGCTCCTGAAACAAAACACCCTTGGCCAAAAGCAACTTGTGGGGAGGAAAGGCTTGTAAGTCCAGGTCACGGTCCACCATTGAAGGGACTCAATGCAGGAAACTGAGGCAGGTTAACTTGCTACTCCACACAGCATTACTTCTGACCAAGGAACTCCCTTCACAGCTGTGTTGGTTAGTTTCAGGTCAACTTGACACAAGCTAGAGTCATTTGGGAAGAGGATCTCTCAGTGACACAAATGCTTCTGTAAGATTTGCCTGTGGACAAGTATATAGTACTTTCTTGACTAATGATTTATATGGATGGGCTCAGTCCACTGCAGGTAGTACTACCCTAAGCAGATTGACCAGGATGTTATATGAGAGCAAGCTGAGTGAGTCAGTAAGTAGCACTTCCCCATCCCCGTGTCAGGTCCCGTCTCCAGTTCACTGGATGAGCCACTACCAGCTTTTTCTTCTCCACCTTGCTTTGTGTGGCGGTATTTTATTACAGCAATAGAATCATAGCTAAGACAATAATCAAGAAGACAGCAGAGACCATGGAAGCTGTCGCCTGCTACCCAGCTGCCAAGCTGGCTTATACTCGGCTAGCTCTCTCTTACGGTCAAGGAGCACCCATCTAGAGATGGTACTGCCCACTGTTGGACTGGGCCCTCCTACAACGATTAAAAATAAAGACAAGCCTCAAAGACATACCCACAGGCTAATCTGATCTGGACAATGGCTCAAGTGAGGGTCTCCTCTCAGGTGACTCTTAGCTATAGCAAGTTGACAGTTAAACCTTACCAGGCCAAGTATCTGCTATCAATACACCAGGGAAAAGAAAGGGAGGAGAGGAGTAGGCAAGAAAGAAAGAAAAAGAAGAGAAGAGGGGGTCAACAGGGTGTTTGTGGGTGGGTGGGAGATATGGGATACAAGTATCTGAAATTTCATTCCAGCTCTGCCATTTCCTAGTTGTGTGACTGACCGTGGGAAAACTATTCACATATTGAGGCCTCAGTTTTCTTATCTGTGAAGTGGGAATATGTGGCATACAGAGAAGTGATAAAGTGAAAGTAACTGATTCTAACCTGGTCATCACTCTGATCGCTGCTGTTCTTACTACCTAAGTGACTACTAACAATCTCTGGTACTGCCGCATATAAAAGTCTTCTGTTTAGATCAGTCCCTCAATCAACACCAAATTTCACTGATTTTCTTTTTACAATCCCCTTCTTCTTTCTCTTTGCTTCTGATCATGTGTTACTAAAATAGCATTCCAAACATAACATGCAGAATTGTCTATAACCTTGAGATCTCACCCATGCGGGCAACCAACAAAGATTTACTAAACACCTGCTGTGTGCCAGACACCCTGCTAAGCAACATAGATATGGTGTTGATCAAACGGAGACCAAATTCCTTTCTCCATAAGGTGGACAGTTGGATTCATGAAGCAGACACTCCACAAATAATCGCAAGCATGAAAGCATAATTAAAACCTTGATTAATATATTTTTTAAAAAATGGGGAGTTTTCTCTTTTAAGAACATTAATGCTTCTAAAAATTCCAGAAGTTGAGTAATTCTGAGACATCTTTAAAAATCACACTGAAAGAACTTGAAACCCTTTGCCCACATTTGCATGAAGGATGTTCGGAAAATTAATTGCCATGCCTTGTCAGGAATGTGGGTCTTTGTCTGAGAGTTGTATTTCCTGCAATTGAAAATTAATGTAAGATGTTGGCTCCCCTGCAAGGGAGCAAGGGCCTATATGCGATCGTTCTGTGGTTTGATACTTCATCATCAGCTGGAGGAGTCTGCACCCCCTCCGCTGGCCCCTGACCTTGTGCTACCACAAAAAGCAATTAGCTGAAGTAGAAGAGATTACAGCCAGGTGCTCTGTCTGAAGTGGGAGTGGGCGTGTGGAAGGCATCACAGAGAAACCCCTTTGGCTGAGTGTTTTCTGTCTCTGGGTAGCCTGTTGATGCCACAGGCATGCTAGGAATCTTAGGGCATTGGGACCTTTTGTACTTCTAGAGTTCCAGCCTTATGGGCATTTTGCTATGAGCAGAAATGGGAGTTGGGAAGCTTGTTCACTAATGTGCAGAATTGGAATGATCTTCTTAAGAGGTAGAATGAGTTTTAGGACATGAAAAGGCTAGGATATATTTGAGTCTAACATCTTAAAATGGAATCCAAGAGATAACTTTTATAAACGAAGTGACCCTTTGTATAAAAAAAAAAAACATAAGATGTAGCAGGTGGAAGAGAACTTAGAACTGAATGAGAAGAGATCTTGTAAAAGAGAATATTACAGAGGTCTTTCTGGGTCATTAAATCCTTACAAGAGATCATGGATTACACTGGTTCCCAAAACTCCCCAGGCAAGATAGAGAGAGATCCAACATGACATTATGACCACAGGAAGAAAGGTGGCAGGTGTCTTCAGAAGGGATCTTCTGGGAGCTAACTGAAGGAGGGAGGGAGGGACTCGTTAAGCCATAGAAGCATCCTGCCTTGCTCCTAGGTCTTCATGAGGGGAACAAGTTGGCATCGTTCCAAACCAAAACTCCGATAACACAAATGCCAGGAGAGTAATAGAGATCTCCTCTGATGGAGCCTTCTGGGAGCAAACATTTAGGGAAAACATTCTGATGGTTTCTTGTACGATCGTGAACACCGATCACAGACAATTGGGTGAAAGATGCCAGAAGAAGAATTATCTAAAGAAATACATAAAAATGGACCAAACCAACAATGCCCAAGTAGAAAGTCAGTTAATGGCAGGGTTCAAGCCACACAACCACAAATTAAGAAGAAGCATATTTGGGGATGGACAGATGGGACTGCTCACTCTTAACATCTCTGCCTCCAAAATGCAAAACTAAATGAACATTCTATTTCAAAGTATTAATACTCAAGATGCACTAAGACTCTCTGCCACCTCAGTTTCTTCTGGTGACGGACACAGAGACAAGGAGGATACTGTGCTGCTCAACATATTCTCTTTCAGACACCTATCCTTGTTAGGAACAGCTTCGGATGATATTCCTACAAAATAGTAACAGCTTAGCTGCCTGTAAAGAAGTCTGAAGATTGGCCCTTGCTAATATAATGATTTTTAAATGTCATAGGAAGCCGGGCGTGGTGGCGCATGCTTTTAATCCCAGCACACGGGAGGCAGAGTCAGGCAGATTTCTGAGTTCCAGGACAGCCTGGTCTACAGAGTGAGTTTCAGGACGGCCAGGGCTACACAGAGAAACCCTGTCTCGAAAAAAAAAAAAAAAAAAAAAAAAAAAAAAAAAAAAAAAAAAAAAAAAAAAAAAAAAAAAAAAAAAAAAAAAAAAAAAAAAGTCATAGGAACGCCGGAACTTCCTTTGACCTCTGTCAAGTGAGGGCCAGATTGCATCTTCAAAATAGTCTAATTGTACAAAAATGGTCCCACTGGAAGTGCCAATGCAATCAATTGACTGCTATGGGTCCCCTCAAAGTCATGTCCTGAAACCCTAGGCTTTCTATTGCTGCAATGAAACATCATGACCAAGGCAACTTGGGGTTGGGGGAAGATTTGTTTCAGCCTACTGCAGTGATTGTACATCACTGAGGAAAATGAAGGCAGGAACTCAAACAGGACAGGAACCTGGAGGCAGGAGCTGGTGCAGAGGCCATGAAGAGGTGCTGCTTACTGCATTGCTCCTCATGGCTTGCTCAGTCTGCTTATAGAAGCCAGGGTCACCACGCTAGAGATGTCACCACCCATAATAGCCTGGACTCTTCCCCACCAATCACTAATTAAGAAAATGCCCTACAGGCTTGCTTAGACCTGGACCAGATGGGGGGCATTTTTTCCTCTGAGGTTTAGTGCCCTTACAAAAGAAAACCCAGATAGTTTATTTGCAACTTTTATTATATAAAGATGCAGAAAAAAGCAGCTGATTATGAGCTAGCATGTGGCCCTTTCAATAATACACCAATCCTGACAGCAACTTGATTTTGGATTTTGAAGCCTGCACACTGTGAGAAATAATTTTTATTATTTGTAAAACACTAAGGTTATGACAGTTTTTTTTTTATAGTAGCCTCAATAGACTAAGACAATTGAGGAATGGGTAAGGAGCTTCCTAGAATATCTTTCCACTTGTTTCAAAGCTTTCTGAAAGTCTTCCTAGCATCTTTGGTTACAGGCCATTTCCAACCCAAGGAGTATGATAGACACTGCCTACAAAAGGTTATTTCAATCC
This sequence comes from Mus minutoides, assembly GCA_902729485.2. Classification (NCBI taxonomy): domain Eukaryota; kingdom Metazoa; phylum Chordata; class Mammalia; order Rodentia; family Muridae; genus Mus; species Mus minutoides. The sequence goes on from LR750014.1 coordinate 1,054,356, forward strand.
TAATGGCTAGTCATCATTCAACTATTAAACAATTATTTATTTAGTATCTAGACTCCATACTCAATGTAGGGAACATGAGTTTCATGTTCCATGAGATCACAGATACAAAATAGAAGCAGCCTCCCTCCCTCCCTCCCTCCCTCCCTCTCTTCCTTCCTTCCTTCCTTCCTTCCTTCCTTCCTTTCTTTCTTTCTTCCTTTCTCTCTTTCTTCCGTCCATTATTCAAGCTCAGCATTTTGTTGCAGCAATGGTCTCATAATGGACACAGATAGCATATTATTGAATTACTGACATTTACATCTACTAGGATTTAAATTAAATTCTGTGGTCCCAAGATAAATGCACTCTCCTGCACAGCTGCGTTGTGCTCTTCCTAAAGCCATTGTTTATTAAACAATAATACCCGGGGGTGGGGGGCGGATACCAGAAATACTCTCACTGACAAATAATATCAGAAGGTGCAACACAGGTTGCTGGGTGAGAAAGGGTAGCACGCCTTTCCCAGCTGTAAGCCTTAAGAAGTGCAATGCCAGCTTACCAGGTGAATTATGCCTATTAGTACTTCTGTTACAGGAACAACTGCTGCTTTCCAGTTGGATTCAATGCCCCAGGAGGATAGTCATGACTCGTACATACTGTGAACCAGGTTAAATACCTATGGCTGTGGAGGTCCCTGGCCTTAGTGTGGAGACTTACTACCATTTCAATAAATTGACATGCATCAAACTGCCTTGCGAATATTATGTTTATACCCATAAGCAAATGTACTCTCAGCCTTAATCAGAGAAGCCTCTCTTCGCATTGAACAGTGGAGGGTGCAGAGACTCACTCCTGTTCAAGGGGTGAGAAGAAGTAGCTGTGGAGTGCTCAGTTCTAGGCAGGACATTTACACCAGCTTATCTGAACCTCCCGGAACACTCTGTAAGAGGGAGTAGATATGATGTTAGAGCTGGAAGGCAGGGAGAAGGGCTGATACGTGCTATCACGTGACCATGACACAGCAATTCCAACCGTGTTCTCAGCAGCTGCCATTGCCTGTATGAGGACGGCACAAGATGGACTGTCAACAGTCAATTGTGGGTTTCAGAGCGGATCGTGGAACCCTATATTCCCTGTAGAACTAATCGTTATCAGTGGGTTATGAGGGAAGGAAAGTCATTGCCTTCTGTTATATATTGACCATCGAGTCCACCAGGCTCCAGTGGAGTGTTCCAAACCCGTGGTCACACATACCATCCTGGTTAACGACAATGGGTCACAAATCAAAGTGAAAAGGTAAGAATTTGAGAAAGGGATTTATAAGGAGGAAAGGAGGATGATGGGTAGGTCTAGTCATAATGCATCCTATCCATGAATATACTTGTCAAAGAACAAATTTAATCAATAAAGAGAAAAATTAAAAATTAATAATAACAAAAACTAAAACAGGAAAAGGAATATTTTTGTCTCAAATTTTTAGAAGCTCTATTTTTATGGATACCTTTTAACTGTTCATAAATTTTCATGTACCAGCCTCTTTTAGAAAATGGGGTGGTTTGTACCCTCCAGGCCAGAATATTCCGAAAAGCAATTCCTTGTTGGTCCCCATTTTTTCTTACATCCCATAAGTCACTTTTATTACCTTCCCACCCCCATAAATAGTTCAACCGTGTCCTCTCTTCTTAATCCTACTGCCATTGGTTGGCTCGAGCCTTCTAAACCTTTTTACCCAGTGCAGCAATTACCTTCCAACTGCTTCCCATGTCTTTACCTTCGCCTGATCTCTTCCAAACACTGCCACCAGAATAATATTCCCCAAAGGAAAATGAGGTGATTTTTTTCAATCTCTGTTCAAAGTGTTTCAAAGCATCCCACAGTTGCACTAAACACCTCAAACCCTTCCCTTCCAGAAGAATCTCAAAGTGAGGTGTTATACCCCTTCTCGGCCCTTCCAATCCTACTTCCAACCCAACATTTATGTTCCCACCAACAGAAGTCCCCGGTACCCTCTCAGTCTCCCAACATCTGCATCTAATCTTCCATCAGATCTTTTCACTATGGACTCCACTCAGCGTCCGAGGCTTCACACAGCTGTAGATACCTTGTTATTTGCCTGATTGCTCATCCAGCTTGGGATTGAAAGCCCTTATGTGCTGTACGCATGATATCAACTGGCTTTTGTCTTCTGATCCGCACAGCTCAGGAGGCTCTGTTGTGGAAGGGAACTAGTAACTTTGCTGTTGCCATGATAAAAATAGCCTGTCAAAAGCAAGTTAATGGAAAAAAAAAAAGATTATGGCAGCTTACGGTTGGGGAAGACATGGCAGGCAAGAGGCAAGAAAGGCATGGTGGCTAGAACAGGTAGCTGGTTGGTTCTACTTCATCCCTATACAGGAAGCAAGGAGAGAACAAGCAGTGAGGTGAAGCTTTAAATCCTCAAAGGATGCCCACAGGATAATAGGTCTAACATCCTCCAGCAGGACTCCACTACTGAAGAGGCCATAGCCTCCCTAAACAGTACCATCAGCTGGGAACCATGTTCAAACACAGAAGCTGTGATGGTTTGTTTATGCTCTCCCCAGGGAGTGGCACTATTAGAAAGTGTGACCCTGTTGAAGTAGGTGTGTCACTGTGGGTGTCAGCTTTAAGACCCTCATCCTAGCTACATGGAAGCCAGTATTCTGCTAGCATCTTTCAGATGAAGATGTAGAACCCTCAGTTCTGCCTGCACCATGCCTGCCAGGGATGCTGCCCTGTTCTCACCATGAAGATAATGGATTGAAGATCTGAACCCATAAGCCAGCTCCAATTAAATGTTGTCCTTTATTAGACTTGCATTGGTCATGGTGTCTGTTCACAGCAGTAAAACCCTAACTAAGACAGAAGTCTAAGAGGGACAGTTATTACTCAAACCATGACAGATGGTGTCTGACTAGTGATTTGGAGCTAACTTTTACCTGTTATCCTAGGACCATGACTAACAGAGCCTCTTTCACTCTCAAGCATGTTTATTAAGTTACATCACCTATTTATAAAAGCACATTTGCTCAAGACCAATTACTGGAGCTCGTTTCTTTTTCTTTCGTTTTATTTTTTTCTTTCCCTCTTGCTTTCCTATTTGGATAGTAAGACTGTTTGTGTCCTTAGAATACTCTGTATAACTGCTTCTATGCTTATACTGCAAACCAAGAGTCTTTTTATTCTTATGATATATGGCGCCCCTCTCTTTCCCTGCCCCACCCTCTGCTTCTTTCCTAGTGCTCCCACAGTTCAAGAATCTCCATGGTTATCTTACTACATACCTGTGGCAACTTCAGATAGAAATGAGCCTCAGTCAGACAAATGTGCAGGACAGAGAGGGGTGTTTTCTGACACAGTTCTTGTGACTTCCTTGCTCAGTATAATCCATCTGCCCCAAGACAAGACAAAACAAGACAAGACAAGACACAGAAATTTTCTTGAAATCTGGACTTCAGAGATCTCAGGAGTCAGTACAGCAATTCTCAAAGTCAAAATATGGTTCCATTTTTCAAAAGTTAAAATATCTCTATTCCAATATAATATATAAAACCATCATTTGAATAATAATAATAATAATAATACAGATAGTCCAAGCTCAGAGTATTGTCTCTCTGTAAGTCTTACCTCACTCTCTTAAAGACAGAGAGAGAAATGGCTACTTTAACATAAAACAATTATGGTTTTGTGGATGAGACAAGATCCCAATAGTAACTGAGTGGGGATAGCAAGTGTGGTGTGTGTGTGTGTGTGTGTGTGTGTGTGTGTGTGTGTGTGTGTTCTGGTATGACTACCTTGTTATGGGCTCCTTAGAGTGACATAGATAAAGAGCCATGAGGGTAGGTATGGGCTTCAAAAGAGGGACTCAATTGATTAGTGATATCTGCCTTGGGCATACAATATAGAAAGTAGCTACACCAAGATCTGTGTGTTAGCTAAGTCTATCCATGGGCACAGGGGTGTTGCAAAGAGTCAGACCCATTAATTAATGTTGAATCAGCAGGTTCAACTCCATTTTATTGATCTCACACCCAAAGCCTTGGAATGGAAACTTCTTAGTGTCTCCAGCTCAACCAGTAAGTAGTTCAGTCAACAACAGCCAAGTGCCTGCTCCAATAGATTTCAGTCCATCTGAAGGCTGACAAACATTGTTAGATCAATGGGTATAATGCTTGGAAGTACCCAAGTTTGGATCCTCAGCATCTGCTAGCAAGCTAATGATGATGGCATGATCCTGTCATCCCTGCACTGGGACTAAGAGACAACAGATGCTGGAACTGTCTGGTCAGTCAATCCAGCCTTATCAGTGAGCTCAGGTTCAGTGTGAAACCCTGTCTCAAGAAATATGGTGGAGAACAATTGAGATAAACACCCAGAGTTGAACTGTGTCCTCTACACAGATGTATACACATTCACACATACATCTACACACACACACACACACACACACACACACACACACACACACACAGAGTAAAAGCAAATTAGGCTGAGAGAAGGCTCAGAGAGGAAGGATAAACACCCATCTTCTGACTCCTGTTTTTGAAGTGATTATCCTTACATGTAACAACAACAACAACAAAACAAGCAGAAGATGAATGAGGCCCTTGTAACAGGCCTTTTAAATGTTTCTAGATTCAAACATCACAGGCAATAGGCAAGTTCCAAGCCTTAACAAGGAAACTCTATTTTTAAAGCAGCTTGGCTCCAGTTGGCTCTGTCACTGAATAAAGTCAGCTTGTCCCCTAGGAGTGAACATCAGGACGTGTAGGTCACCCAGTATCTGGGACATGTGTGCTCTGTTTAGAATTTTCCAGGAGGGGCTGGAATCAACCATGACAGCTGTGAGAACAATTTACACGTGCTCTTGACACCAAAGACAGTTGTATGACATGAGTCACTGGCTCTATGTTTAAAAACAGCTTGGTGCTAATTTTGCCATCAAATATGATTAGCCTCAATTATGAGTTTGTTTCTGCTGTGTCTCTTGTTTCTGGATATGAGCCAGATTCTGTGTGAACAATGGTATAGGTAGCAGCAGGTCTAGGTAGCAGGAATGAATACCTTAAACTGTCTCTTCTTCCAACCATCAAGTCTGATGTCTCAGAAACTGGCTATAATAAAGAAGAGTGGCTAGACCCCCTGAGCAGGGCACCAGCTACATTCTCCAACTTGCTCACCCCGAGTCCTTTCAAAAGCCACACTGAATTAGAATTAAGATCATTTCCATCCAGCTCAAATCCCACAGCAACATTTGCTTGGGGTTCATTTATCCATTAAGATCATCTCCAGACCTCAAAGTACTGTTCCTGTGTGAACAGACCTTACACATCCCTGCTTCTCGGCCTGCCCCAAGTCCATGGCACTTCATCTAAAGGAATTATTCCTCAGTGGTAAATTTTCCATGTCAATATATTTTAGTTTTCTCTAATCAGATAAATGTTAATTTGAACCTCACAGAGAAAATTATTCTAAATGTTAGAGGCTAGTAATAATGACCTTCCTGTCCTCATGAGGGCATAGTTGGAAGTGTTTTTTTCTTAAACTTCAATGCATTTGGGTGGGATATGAAGATTTTAAAATCTATATGGGGCATTGCTCTTCCCACAGAGATACCACAGGCTCTCTGATAAAAGCTCAGGGCTGTGGATGAGTTGCCTCTTTTAGAGTTTTTGGTTAGTGATAATTGTGGAGAGTCCCCTCAAAAGACAGCATCGCTGCTCGCTCCTGGTTACCTCTCAGAACTTTATGGTGAGACCCTGTGTATTCATCGATGTCTATTGCTGAACACATCATATACGTGAATCATAAGACACGAGAAAGCAAGAGGTACCAGTCTGGAAGCTTTGTCCCCCCTGGCCAACTCTGATAGTGCTGAAGGGTCCTCCGCACACTGCCAGAAGACAAATATCACCTTCAATTGTACTGAATGTTAGAACTGTAAAAACCCTAGCAACGATGGATGCTACAGCTGTCAAAACCCAATTCTCTATCAAATACATAAGGAACGTGAGATGTCTCTGGCAGTGCTTAGCTGTGTTTAATCCCGCAGCTTCATCGTAGCCTTGCTTCTGAACATACAACACGCTCATTTTCCAAGCACACGCTGTCATACCATGTAATGTATTATATGCAATGCCAATGAACACTGCCAGAAATACCTTACACACGTCAGACTGTTGTATATTGTGAATGGTAGGGTTTTACTGCATGCTATGCTGTCTACACTTAAAGAGTCAGAACCATTAAATTACAAAAAAAACACAAAGATTTAGTATTTCCCCCATGGTTGTTGTTCCTCAATATGTAAATATCAAATTGATGTCTATCTTTGGATTGGATAAAATTATAATGTTTAATTAATTAACTAATGGGGTGTTGTATAACTACATGTGTGTCCATGTACTACATGCATGCCTGGTACCTGGGGGCAGGAAGAGGGCATAAGCTTCCCTGGAACTGGAGTTGTTAATGGTTGTGAACTTCCCTGTGAGTTCTGGAAGTCAAACTTGGGGCTCTTGGAAGAGCAGCAAATGCTCAGAACCTCAGCGCCCTGGCTCAGTGGAAGAAAATAAAATGTTTCCTTTTAAGCATTGCTCTTTGAATTGCTGCCTTGGGTTTCGTTTCTTTTGTTCTTTTGAACCGTTGAATGAATTTCGTCTTGGCATCGGGATGGCATTTCCAACAGTTTCTGAAATATCCCTAAACATACTTCTGCCTTTTGTGTCGCATATTTGCACAAAGCAATTTTCTCAGCACCGACGATTATAAAATCCAAACATCAATGAGCTCTGGGGAAAGCACTGGCCTCTGTCCTGCAGTGTCACAGATTCAGCTAAGATTTAAATTCCTTGCGCAAAAATAAACAAGCACGTCCCTCGTGCTGGTGTGCCAAATTGTCTCAGCCTATAATAAATTATGAAAGTATTGTGTTATAAAATCATACAAAAGAATTGTTTTAAAATAAATTCATTATGATTTATCATCGGTAAATGTTTGAGTATCTTGTTTTATACTTCTATAGTGTTGGTTATATCTGTTGTGATTTAAAAAAAAAAAAAAACTTGGACAAAATCAACTTAAGGGGAAATGTTTGTTTTGACTTACACTTCAGAAAAATAATGTCCATCTTGACACAGACTGTGAAGGCACGGTGGGTGGGAAGAGATGTACGAGAAAAGGCAAGCAAGACCTAGGCAGAACCAGTTTGAGTTATGGTACCTTCACCCCCTGTCCTGGGCTTAGAAGTTACCGGTTGTGGTACTTAGCCTTGGCTGCCATCCAGGTTGAAGTGTACAGGATGTGTGTGTAAGAGATTACTGAGGGTCTGCTTAGGTGATGGGGGAATACCATTCTACGCGTTAGTGGTCCCACTGCATGTGCTGAAATCCTGGACTGAATGAAAAGGCGAGACTAAGCCTTGCAGGAGCATTCCCCTCTCCCCCCTGATTCCTGAGCACGGATGTACCAGTCACCTCCTCCTCCTGACGCTGTGTCTTACCAATAGTATCGTTGGGAACTTCGAGTTAAAAACAAATTGCTCTTTGCGTACACTGACTTTTCAGATAGGCAGTTATAGCAGAAACGAGACAAATAACTAACGCGAAGGGGGAAGACACGGGAAGGGGGAAGGTAGGAGCCTGTCTCGACCCAGTTTCTCCAAAGTAGGAGAGGTGAAGAATGGAGGGGACCAGCCAAGGCAATAATGATTTTCTGAGTGAGCCAAAGACTAGTCCAGACATGCTCCAGAGAAGGAAAGAGTCCCCAAAGACCAATCCGAACTTACAATGGCTAGGGCGAGCTTCCGAGGGAGACCAGAGCTAAGCACTGCATGCTAAGTAGAAGTCAGACAGGTGGAGACTTGGAGGAAAGCTGGCCAGGTGAACCAGGATGTGGGAGGTGACAAGAGAAGGGACAAATGTCAGCGTGCCTCCCTCACCTTAATTTCCTTTAAACTGGGGGATACAGCGAGCAGCTCAATACAGGATCTCTTAAAAGATGAGAGAAGTTGGCTGAGGCTGCGCAGTAAGATAGTTGAGGGCTGCAGTAGGGCAGATAGAACACTGAGCTTGGGGCTGTCCTGCAGCGCCAGGGCTGCACCTTTGAGTGAGAGAGACGGAGCGGGAGGAGGTTGCATACCTTGACTTTTTTGTTGGTTTTTTTTGTTTTTTTGTTTGTTTGTTTGTTTGTTTTGGTTTTTCGAGACAGGGTTTCTCTGTATAGCCCTGGCTGTCCTGGAACTCACTTTGTAGACCAGACTGGCCTCGAACTCAGAAATCTGCCTGCCTCTGCCTCCCGAGGGCTGGGATTAAAGGCGTTCGCCACCACCGCCCGCTCGGCGGTTGCTTACCTTGAAATACATAAAACGCTACAGTGCTGAGCTCACCCAGGATAACAGTACTCATGAGCCTGTGAGTTTCTTGACTCTCAAAGTTAAATGTAAAAACTGCACAAAACCGAATATGGAAAACACCAGAGATGCATAAAGTGTGCACTTTCCAGACTAGAAGTGTCTGGACCTTGGCTAGTTAAAATACCGTTTTGTGCCCAGTACTCTATACAGAATCACTCTATGAGAAAGACTCTTAAGAACCCACATCTTAAATAGACTTCCTGGAGAATCGAACACTCTCAAAATCGCTGTATTAAGTCAGAAGTGAATCGGGATGTTAGAAAATTCAAGTCTCTCTTCTACTCTTTTGACCTTTGAAGGAAAATATAGATATTAAACAAGTGTAAAACAAAGTTGCACATGCATCTAGCATTGAGAAAAGTTCCCAAATAGTTAATAGATGGAGAACTCCAAGGTTAGAATTCTTTCCTCCCTCTCTTGCCTGTACATAAATAATCAGTGTTCTTGTCTGCCAGCTCTGCCGAGCAGAGAGCTTTCTCATGTGATTATTTATACTGTTGGGTGCATCACACAAAATACAAGACATAAATCCCTCACGTGAGACTGTCAGCTCAGAGCATGCGCGTTTTCTACCTCGGTGTGAAATGAGCCTTGACGGCTCTCAGAGGAGTCTGTACTGGGAGTGTATGAAGAGATCCGCCATCCTAAATTAAGAGGACAGAGAGACGTCTCTTTGCCTTATAAAGGGTCTGTCATTACAGTTTTTCACACTGACCATAGTCTTGGTTTTGTTTAATTTTTTTTCAAAAGTAAAATACAGAACACAAGTCCACTCCATAAGGAAGAGCCCATCACTTGTATTTGGAAGAGACCAAATACAAGATTGCTGGGGAATCCTTTTCACCCTTTCGCTTGCAGAGTGGAGGATGAAAGCTAGACTCACACTTTAACAAGAGGGACAAAGAGAACCGATCAGGAAGAGATGAGGGCATGGAAGGGAAAAGAAAAAAGTACTTAGCACACAAGCATAGGACCTGAGTTCAAATCCCCAGAACCTGAATAAAAGCCAGATCCATAATGTGAAAGTCTATAGTTAGCTAGAGTTCTCAACCTTCCTAATGCTGGGATCCTTCCATCCAGTTAATTCCTCAACCATGAAATTATTTATTATTATTATTATTATTATTATTATTATTATTATTATTATTATTATTATTATTACGGTGATCCCACAACCATGAAATTATTTTTGTTGCTACTCTGTGTTTCCCAATGACCTCTGCAAAAGGGGCATTAGACCCCCTCCAGAGGGGTCGTGTGACCCACAGGTTGAGAACTACTGTTCTATAATCCTAGTTCTTCTATAGGAGAGCAGGAGGTGAATCCAGAGACTCTGTTTCAAACAAGGTGAAAGGCAAAGCTTGAGACTTGAAGTTGTACTTTTAGCCTCCACATAGGGGTCATGGTTCATGTGTGCTTGCACTCCTGCCTTTGTGCTTGCACGCACAGACACACACACACACACACACACACACACACACACACACACACACACACATCTGTTCTGTCTCCCCCCACCCCACCCCAGGAGCATGTGTCTGAGTTAACTCTTCGGAGGCTAGAAAAAGACTCTCTGTGTTAAAGGTAGACCTCAAGGCTCTGTGAAATTCCAGAATGAGACCAGACCCAAAGCAGTGAGAAAGGAGGCACAGGGGTCACATAAAAGGACTGTGAATGGTTGGTTACCTGAGCCCCAGAGAGGCCTTGGCTGCTACATCCTTGAGCTCCAAACAGAGAAACCACTGTAGTTCAGAGGAAGGACATGGAGTTTAGAGAGGGAGACCATTCTCTTTCCACTCACAGAACACACCAGTGCCATGATCAGGAATGTTCTTATCACTTCTTACCTCTGGGCTACACATCCAAGCTTGAAACCACCCTGCTACGTCGTCCCAACTGAATCTTCCACAGGCTTGAGAAAAGTCTCTCATCAGTACCACTAGCCCAGCCGACCCAGCTGGACTTCCCACTGTGGAGCGAACACTTCATAGCACAGTGTCCTTAAATAGCTTTCGGGGCCAGCTCTAAGATGCCAGCCCATGGCCTTGGATTCATTCTTTCTATTGTTATGATCCAGGGCCCTGGGTTAAAAGGGTCTATGCACGGGCACATGCATGTGTGTGTGTGTGTGTGTGTGTGTGTGCGTGTAGGTGTGTGAGGGGTTGAGGTCAGAGAGACACCTGGGGCACCTCGGGTCTGCATTTGCACTGACAGTGAAATATCACAAGCTGGATACCTGAGCACTGTAAATTGAGCCATTTCAGAGCAAGTCATCTGATCCCACAGTGTGGCCCCTAGGCCCAGAGGTCTGAATGCCTTTATAATGACATCACTGCCCTTGCCGCAGGGGACAACTCTCCTCATCACTCACCCAATGTCATAAGGGCTTCGCCTAAGCCCTCAGCCTCCCAAGTAGACTTTTGTGTGTGAAAGGAGACAAAGGTATGTTTCCTCTCATGCACCCACAAGGAGGGACTCAAAGTGGCCCAACAGCCCTTTAACTGTTTACCCTGAAGAGAGGTGAGAAGAGAGAAGGCTGGGGAGGCAGAAAATAAACCTAATCCCCAGTATGATTCAACTAGCTACCAGAAGCTAAAACCAGGCTTCTTGCAGCCCCCATCAAATCCTTAGACAATCAAGTTCCCCCCACCCCCACCCCATGCCCATTGCTTCTTTTGATCCCTGTTTTTGTGACCAACATGCAACTGGGGTTGCTTTTTCTAGGATCTGGACCTCACAGGGCAGCCGTGGAGAGGGGTGCCTGAACCATCATCAGTCTGTGAAGGAAGATGGTGAGGCTGGGGTTCCTTAAGGTCAGATCAAATGAACTCTGCAAAGCAAAGCTGGACAGATGTATTGCACTGCCAAGCCATTCTCCATTGTCATGGAGCCAAGGGATGCTCTCCGACAGGCCTCTCCTGTCTCGGAGACTGTGAAAACCAGCAGGAGACAACACAGAAAACTGTCAAAGTGAGTTCCAGGACAGCCAGGGCTATACAGAGAAACCCTGTCTGGAAAAAAAAAAAAAAAATGTCATCAAGAAGGTGACCTCTGGTCTGAGGGTAGCTGTTGTAAACTTCTCCCCTTTCTGTCTCCCATCGACTTTTGTTCCTGCCTACTCCCCTGCCTGCTCAGCAGCTCCCATGTGTGCAATGTACATAAGTACAGGCATGCAGACACATATATGCACACATACATGTAGACTGAGCATGAACTGCAACGCACACACACAGCTGGGAGCTCTGTGGATCCTTGTGGGTTAAGAAGCTCCATGAAACTAAAAACAAGAGCTTTTCATGAACACACCCTGCTTCCACATCTGCTGAGACGTTGGCTCTTGTTGACTCGTTGCAGCGCCCCCATGTGACGATGTGGTGTATCGCTCAAGACCTTGGAAGGATCTAACAGTGGTTTAAAATGCAATGCTCTTAGAACGAACGGTAAGTACGACTTTTCTCTTTCTACCTGATCTTCAGTGAGCCCATAACACTGAGATATAGTGTCAGGGCCTTTGCCACCCTCAAGGCGCGTCTGCAGGCGGATTTCCTGAGTTACACAGCCCTGAGCTAGGAACACAGCTCTGAAAAGGACAGAGGTCAAGGTCAAGTCTGAGTCACTACAGCCATTCATGAACTCTCTGCTGCTGTAGACTGAGCTGACATCCAGGCCTACTAAAACTGAAGTTCTCATTAATACGGGGTTCCTCCGAATAGGGTCTAGGGGACATTAGCATCAGAATAATGCTCTAAAGCATTTGTTAGAATGTCTATTGTTACCAGAATGCAAGAACCTGTACTTTCAGTTTTCGAGTTGAATTTTGTGCAACTTTGAGGAACCATCATTATTTTCCCACAGCCCCCAAGATTGGTGACTTATGTTTTAACACAGCCTTTCACTCCATAAGCCAGCAGGGCAACTTCAGACTCTGTGGTGAGAGAAGAGTTTAAGAATAGGAGGTTCCTGGTGCCTTGCCGGTTTTCCCCACGGAAGCAGCTCCACGTACTACCAATACAAAGACCTAGCCAGAGTTAACTTCTTCTGTTCTTTCTATATTTGTGCATCCCTGAAAGAGCTTACATTGATGCGGGAGCAATGAGGCTTCTGAAGTGAAGGACGCTACCTGGACACCGGTGTGCGAAGCCAAGAGGAACAGTAGGAATTAATTGTCCTCCAGAGGGCGCCAACTCGGGCTGTAAGCGGAGCGTACACTAAGTCTCTCTCGGACTCACTGCTTCCAGGTTGGGAAATCTTGCTCAGGTTACCTCCTTTGCTTCTTAGAGACAGTTGGTGCCTGCGTCAGTAAATACATGGTTATAATCAATTTCAGAGGCTCCTAAAAGTAGTTGCAGAGAGAGACGATGTGAGCCATGGAGATGAAGTTAATCAAAAAGCTGTCTTAAATGAAAAGGTCTAAGACTCCTCCCCTGGCCTTTCCCCTCCCCCTAATCCCTTCTCCCCTCCCCTAGTGCCTTCTCCCCTCCCCCTAGTCCATTTTCCCCTCCCCCTAGCCCCTTGTCCCCTCCCCTAATCCCTTCTACCCTCCCTGCTCCATTTGGACTTCCTCCTACCCACCCCAACCCTCCTTCTACTTCTCCACTTCCCTGGCACCAGTCATCTTTTAAGTATCTCCGTGATAGGAGGAATCTTTCTGTTCCTAGACTCACACAAGCACTGATGGTCCTAAGCAGGAAAACGAGGTGGGTCTTACAAGTTTCTGCGTTGGGAAAGTGAAATGTTCGTAGACTTTTGACTGCCTTGGGCTCAGAACATTGATTGGTCCTATCTTTGGCAAAGGATAGAATGAAACACGAGTTGACTGCTATTGAGCCACGGTACAGAGAGATTTGTGGGTACAAGGTATTGGAAGGGCAGAATCTCTCCCTTTAGGAGGTGCCCAAGAACCAAGAGAACAAACTAACGGAGCAAAGAGATTCTGGGCTTTGACCATGATGGTGGGTCCTGCATCCAGCTCTGTTACTGACTAGTTGAATGACCCAGGTTCATAGGTTCACACTCTAAACACAATCTGATCCTTACTGCTGCTAGGAGAGATAAGGCTCAGATCAGTTATGCTGCCTGGTAGATAAAACTGTCTGGTTCTATTCTATTCTGGTGCTTCTGAGCCCCAAACCTTTGTTCGCCCCTGTAAGGTCTCCTCTGTAAGACCTCACTTAGCTTATTATATAGTCCCTTAATTTACCCCGTTTTCACACCTACCCCTCTCCTACTCCTTCCTCTCTGGGATTTTATGTATGTCCTTAGAAGGTTAGTACCTTTAAAAATATATAGAACTTTGCTTTGTATGTATATTATATTTTAATATCCTCTAAGAGTCTTGCTCTATAAATCAATTCCCACCTTTTGTGCTTAGTGCTGGGGTGTTTAGAGAGATCCATATTACCAGTCTCAAGTTCACCACATGGAAAAGAAGAATACCAATCCGAAGACCCCATTTCCACTGATGCCTTGTGAATTTATCCCAGGTGGTGGCCAAACTTCCTCTCTGGAAGGAAGAGAATCTCAAAAGTCTACTTCTCTGGGGCTCAGTAAACCCCTGTGGCAAAATCAGGTGACAATGACCCTTAAGATAATACTAAAAGGAGAGAAAAGGGGAGCAACTTACCACCTAAGGGGTGCAGTAAGGAAGGACAAAACTTGCCTGCCCTCTATAAGACATGGTGGGGAGACATGTTGATTCATCTTTCTGTTAAAAACTGCCCAGGTTTGACTGGCTACATCTGTGTTTAAGGACTCTATGAGAGGGTGGCACCTGTATGGTCTCGGTATTCAGTGCTCTCAATCCTGATCTAATGCAGCTTCCCAGGCTCTATGTGATGGTGTTGGGCTTGACTCCGGAATCTACATTTGGAACAAATGTAGCAGGAGAAAATGGGTTGATGGTCTCAGGCATCCTTTGAGGAAAAGAAAAATGGTCCAGCCAGTTTATGAAAAGCAGGTTATTTTTAATATATTTAGCAATGTGCCCCATTTCCCTCCTCTGTACTTTTCAGGTAAACAGCCTCTTTTCTTAGGCATCTTCAGTAACAATTGCAGTTAATTTCAGTAACAACCTCTGCCCTTGCTAGACTTTGTATACATGATGCAAAATGCATGCATTTGTTGACTATTGTTCACTCAGATCACACAGGAGCTACAGAGGGACCTTATATGTCACTGCCGGGTGGACCTCTCCTTCTCAGATGAGCCAACTGAGATTGAAATGATGGCCGAGGTCTTAACCCTGCCTTCTTCTGTTTCTGGATGCAAAACCCCTAGAAACTCAGAGCCGACTCAACTTCTTACCAATTGTAATGCCCGGCAGCATTTCTAAGCATCTCAGAACCCACCATCAACTGGATGCCACACTCTTCCCACACAGGAAGAGCACAGCAGATGCCCATCTGCATGGGTTGTCGGCTGGCTGGTTAGGGAGGGCATAACTAAAGTTAAGAATCACTAAAAGTGGTGTATACATAGTCAAGTATTTCATTCCAATCAAACATGTAAAAACACACGTTCATGTACTAGACCTTTGGGGGAGACCCAAGGAATTCTTTGTTATGTTCCCTGGACTTCAACATCTTCTCTAACCCAACTATTCCTTCAGCCTTCGAGCCCAGGATTTCCAATTGCTCGTCTCCTTGTGTGGAGTTTATTTGCAGTTTCTGAAGCAATGTGGATGTGAAATTCCATTAAAATCTATCAAAAGAATTCATTATTAATTTTTAAAAATATTTTTGAAATAATCAAGTCCAGGTGGCACAGGTATATAATCTCATCTACTAAGGAGCCTGAGACAAGGGACAGAGGCCTGAATTACAGGTTAAGTTCAAGGCCAAACTGGGCAACTTAAATAAGACTCTTGTCAAAAGACAAGGTTAAACTTGGGCTGAGGCTATAGCTCATACTAGAACACTCTAGCTAGCTTGTGTGGGGACCCAAGTTCAACCCCTAATGCCAGGAAAATAGGTAGTAATAATAATAGATAAAAATGACAAAATCATTTTGCTGTGTTCTCTCTTCCCACAGTCTGTTAAGATCTGCCTCTATGCCCGCTGGTCCATTAACTCTGACCCCATGTCACTTCTCTCTGAGATGCATCCCTCATAGCTCCCAATAGTGAAGACACGCTTCTATATCATTCCACCCCTCAAAACCGTAAGCATTAAATAACATCTGCTACCTAGTTTATAAGCTCCCCAACTGCCACAGGGGTCATTTAGAGGACATTTTTCCCTCAACTAAGATCTAACCTTGGTTCATCCACTTGCACCTAGCATTCTTTTAATTTTATTTTTAACCTCATTGTTCATTTCCTTCTTTGAGTTTTAGAAGGGTTCAGACCAGTGCATATACCGTCCAACATTCTGGATTTTGCTGGGCATTTTCTCATGATGTATGATTATCCTTTATCCTGAATTTGCTGTAAACAGAAGTTAGATTTACAAGCCCACTGAGATTTGGGTTCAATATTTGGGAGAGAATTCTTTATTGCCACAGCATCACTTGCTGGAAGTTTTGGCAAACATGTGACAGTATTTTTTGAAAGGATTTATTCATTGATTGGTGAGTACGTGCCCCTCACCCCTGTGTATGTGTGTGTACGTGTGTGTTCGTGCACCAGTGTGTGTTCATGTTCAAGCAGTGCTCAGCAGAGGTCAGAAGAGGTCATCAGATCCATTGGACTTGGAGTCTATAGGTGATTGAGAGCACACAGCACAGATACAGAGAATCAAATACAGGTTCTCTATAGGAGCATCAAGTGACCCTAACCACTGATCCACCTCTCTAGGCCCCCATAGGTGAGCATGTACTGAGGCGTGTGTCTAGGCATGGAACCACTGGGTCATAGATTATCAGACATTCACTCTTCCCACATGGCCACAACAGGTAACTCCCACCAATCATTTCTGAAAGTTCCAGTTTCTCCACATCCTCATCCATGGCTGGTGACATTCTAGTTGGTTTGCAATGGTACCAAATTGTAATCTTACCTGTTACCCCCAGATGGCCTTGAGTTTATTGTTTGTTATTTGCTTAATGTTCACACAACACACACACACAGAGTTTTTAATTATATATAATATGTGATATGTGGTATATGATATAGTTTTTAATATAGTGTTTAATGTTTAATAAGTGCTTTACCTGCTTTTAGATTAGTTTACCTGTCTTTGAAGATCTGATTCATAAACCCAGACACAAGTGTGTTGCATATATTTATATATGTCTCCATCTTTCAGTGTGTGGTTAGCGTTTTCACAGCCTAAGAAATGCCCTTGATGAGTATTTCCTGATTTTAATACATATGCCCTAGGTTAACAACCAAGTTCATCATGGCTAATGGTTTTATATTTGATTTCAGGAATTCTCACCTGCCTCAATATCATAAATTTAGGCAATCCAGGAAGGTGCTTTTCTTTCACATTGAGATCTGTAATACATTTTAACTATTTTTTAGTAAGGTGCAAGACAGCAGCTCAATATCCTTTGTCCCCCACAGAAAAGGGCAGAGTCTCATTAAAACTTCCTCTCCATGTTTTGGCTGTGCTTTTTCTTAGTTATACATCAGTTCCATGTGTGTAGGAGCAAATCTCTATTTGCATTCTATTTGGTTCCATTAGCTTGTGTATTCATTCATGTGTGTGTGTTGCGTATATATGAGTTCTTAAATGTGTGTACACATGTTTGCATGTATGATATATGCATGTGCCTGAGTTCCTGTGCATACAAACACGCATGTGTAAGGGTCAAAGATCATATCTGGCGTCTTCCCATATTAACCTCCACCTTATTTTTGGAGACACTTTCTTTCACTGATCCTAAACCTCGCAATTTGACAATGCTCATTTGCCAGGGAGCACCAGGGATCACTCTGTCTCCCCACTCTCCCAGCTCTGGAATCACAGGGCCAGGCTGCCACAGTTGGCTTTTTTATGGTTTCTGAGACCCCAAAAGCAGGTGGCCATGCTCATGCAGCAAACAAGGGACCAAGTGAGCTGTCCCTGAGCCCTGTTTGTGTGTGCTTATGTTGTGGTGTTCAAATGCTATGATTCTATAATGCTTGACACCCAGCAGTGTATGAGGTCTAGCAGTGTATGAGGTCCTTCCCTGGATTAGCCAGGCTAGCTGGCCCAAGAGACCCTCCTGCCTCTTCGCCCAGTGCTTAGATGTCAGGTAGCAAACACTGCTGAATCAGGCCACCACATGGGTCTGAATTCAAGCTCTCATGCTTATAGCAAGAGCTTTACCCACAGAGGCATCTTCCCACCTCTATCAACAGTCTTCTATGAGTTTATTAAGTAGCAATGTGGTACTGAATTTTATGAGATGGTTTCCCTCATCTATCAATAGGACTACTTGATTTTCTATCAATGTGTTGAATTGTATTGGCCAGTTTCTGATACTAAGTTAATTGCGACATGACAAGGAAAGCTACACATATATAAAACATAATGTCACTTTCTGTCAATGTTAGATACCTTTTCTGGGTACCAAAGCCTGCTCTTCTATGAAGTTGAGGACTGCCTTCCACTTCTGTGTGCAAAAGTTTGATGAGTTTCGATTCTCCTTCACTGGGAGAAGATCAATGAAATCACCTCAGCCTGGATGCTTTTATGGGAAGGTTTGTATCATGAATTCACTGTTTTTAAATTACTGCCCTTTTAGAATTATTTAGGTGCCTATGCCCTCTTACCTACTTCTGGGAATTTATCCACTGTATCCATCACTTGATAAATTCACTCATTTAAAACATTTGTAGAAACTACTATTGTCTCTTTGACACCCCTCTCTTGGTTTATAACGGAAACTCATGCCTAGTCTTTCTGTTTCTTATTAATTTTCCTGGGGGTTATTCTTTTTATTGGTCTATTTAAAGGAATGAATTTACATTCACTAATTATTTTCCTTTGAAGGTTTCCTTTCCATCTCATTAACTTCTGCCCTGTCTCCATTGTGTTCTCCTCTCTGCTTTCTTTTAATCTAATTTGCTATTATCCTGCTAATTTTTAGACAGCTTTTGAGTCATTGCCTCTAGTCTTTTTCCTCTCACAGTGTAATGTGTGAGTCTACAGCTCTAAACACTGTCCCAGCATCTCTCTCTCTTTCTCTCTCTCTCTCATATATATGTATTATAAATATAAATATATAAAATTATATGTATAGATATATACATATATGTGTGTGAGAGAGAAAGAAAGAGAATGAGGTGTAATTTTCTTAGTGAAGATGCCCTGTGACTTTGTTTTCTAAGTCTCTAAAAACCCCTGCTCACCCCCTCCCCAGACGCTCCCCCCGTCACTCCCCCTTCCACTCTAGGAGCCTGTCTTCCTGTAAGTCTGCTTCTCAAGCAAGCCCATCAGGCTAAGACTTTTGGGTCTGTGAGAGAAGCAAAGCCAGTGTCCAGGCAGTGGACATAGCACACATCGGCATTCAATTCTGAGCATCCTATTTCCAGCACGACTTTGACTTGGCCACAGATTAAGTGGCAGCGTACATTGTGTTTTTGCTGGGTATCTTTTAAATCCCTAGCTTAATTCTACCATGGTCAGAAAACCTCCTCTGGGTAACTTGAATCCCTGATATCACAATTCAGCAAATGGTGAATGTTATAAGTACACTTGGAAAAAAAATGGAAAACTTCCTTTGATTCTGAAGATAACATAATCTTGAACCCTGTTAAATATGCCATGCATTGCTGATTTTTTTTTGTTTTTTCCTCATGATCTCTGGATTAGTAATCTACTATCAGATGTCTTCCATGACAGAATTGTATAAGCCAGTAGATTGGACCTTGCACATTACAAATGTCTCCTTCATCTTCTGTTTGCTTTTTGCGTCGTAAGGTATGCTTGGTACTCTCTGTGTGGCAGGCCCTGCTGGCCATCTGCACGTACGCAATGTGCTTGAATTGGGGTGTCCACTTACGATTTCCATGATGATTGATGTCGTTTGATTTCTTCTTGCAACAAAAATATACATTTTTTTGCCCATAAGTTATGTGATGATTAGAGCATCTCCCCTTAATGATGTTAGTAAGCTATCACTCTACTGTTCTTTCAGCTATTATATAGGAGTTATTAAAAGAATATTGAACTTACCAAAGTCAGATCTAAATTGGTTCTCTGAACAAACCTAAAAGTATTAGTCCACACCCCTGTGATTTGAGGTCATGCCTTAGCCAAGTATGTCATGTATTATGTTGTAAACTCTACAGAACATTATTTTATAAACAAATCACTTATTTGAATTTCTTACGTTACTTTGCAACTTCTATTTCCACCACTCCTCATTCAGGCTTGAATTTTCATATTTCATCTTCCACCTTAAGGATACCCAAACTGGGTGTAGTGGCTGTGGTCTGAAATCCAAGCTATTCAGAGACTGAAAGACGGGGACAACAAATTCACAACTGTAGAACAAGACCACCCTGGACAAATGTCATCTTACTGTGTGTGTGTGTGTGTGTGTGTGTGTGTGTGTGTGTGCGTTGGAAGACAGAGTCATATGAAGTTGTGAGCTGTGGGTGTTGGGAACCAAACTCAGGTCCTCTGGAAGAACAAGTACTTTAACCACTGACCCATCTCTCTAGCTCCCATCGTATCATAATTTGTAAGATGTAAAATCACCACTCTAATCTTTTAATAAACTGTATTCACGTGCCAAAACTGCCTTCTCTGCAATCCATTTCTTGGGTTTATTGATTATAGTTTTCTCCTACCCATATTTGACTCGTTTGCCTGTGAGTTTAAATGCAGGATGCTTTTAGACTTATCTTTGGCTTTTCAGTCAGCCTATTTCATTTTCCTGAGTTCCTGCTTATTTTCTCAATGCTAAATTGTGAACAAACACTTTTTAGACGTAGTGCAAGGCTCTCGCTGATAAAATCATTCCTCAACGTCGGGCTCACCTTGTCTTCTAGCAACTCATTAAAATAAGGGTGGATCACCTCATTCCAATTTAGGATTGAGTTGAAGTTTTATTTGAGGGTTTGGAAGGGCTGGTTTGTGTTTAGTGAGGGCTAGCTTCTGTAGCTTCTGTGGACTTTCAAGGGACCCATGTTAGTTAATTGTCTCCATGACAAATACCTGAGAAGAAGAACAACTTAAAGTGATGAGGACTAATTTGAGTGTTTAGCTGTACAGGGTTCATTCAGTGCATGGTTGTTTGTCCCGTGTGTTTGGCAGAGCATCATAGAAGTGCATCTCTCTCTCGTGCTTTTCTCTTCCTGGAACAGTTTAGGTACCCAAGTCCTACTGTGGGTCCCATGGGTCCCATATGAGGCTCTTCACCTCATAAGCAGACAGAGAGCAGAGTGTGAAGAAGGTATTTCATACCATGTACACCTCTCAAAGTCATGCCTTCCATGGCCCACTTCTTCCAACTGGGTCTTCTTTCCTAGGGTATTCAGAGCTTCCCAATTTAGCATCATAAATAGCAACGAAACACGGAACACAAGCCTGGAGGGATCCATTTCATATTCAGCCAATAATATTCTGCCCTTGGCCATCTTTTTCTTCATGCAGTTAGTAATCCTTTACATAAATCACTGCTCCCACACACATCTTTATTCCAGTGGAGGATTCTTCTGTACTCCTGTGGCGGAATTCCCATCAGCTGCACTCTTAGCCGCTGTGCAGTTCTGGGCACACACAGTCTTTCTGCCTTTTTATAGTGTTCATTAAGCTACCCGGGCACTAGCCGAGTCTGATGTCTGACACACACTAACTGATAATGAACAAATGAACCACACTTGTCCTAGTTCTTTTGCTTTGCAGGATGAGAAAGCTTCCTTGAGCAAAGTCATAAATGGTTACTGGCCCAAAGCAAGTGAAGCATGATTTGGAGGTTTTGAAGTCTTAATGAGATATTTACAATCGCTTCTCGGCCTTTTGGCTAAGATCAAGTGAGATATTTACATATTGTTAAATCCCAGTATGGTTTTCAAGCCTTGCTTTCGGAAATTACTTGAATACAACATGTTATGCTTCTATAACAGAGGAACTAGGTTAAAAAAAAAGTTTCTGTGAATGCTTATTAAAGAAAATAAAAAAATAAAATAAAACTGCTTGGAGTCCATCTCCAAGAATTCCCTATATTCTTAACAGTTCCATCACTGTTCGAAAAGTCAAAAATTCAAATCCCTTGGAGACACATGGCAAATGATAGCCCCTGTAAGATGAGAAACAGAAAAAGAAGAAAGCTTCCCTATTTCCAAAGTAGAAGGGCACAGAGCTAGGGATGCCTTTCCCAATCTGGTGGTGGTGGTGAGACAGAGCCAACGGTGAAGGACAATCATATCGAAGAATGGCCCCAAACCCAGCAGAGCAAATGCTAAACTGAGCAGGTCTGTGTCCAGCATTCAGAGTGTGCGGTGCTGTGATGTGAGCTCCAAAAGCCTTCAGGAGCTTTTCTCCTAATGCTTTGTCATTTGAAGCTCACAAGGCCTTTGCCTTGGGCTGGCTCCACCCATTGTCTGGGACATCCCTCACATAAATGTTTTATGATCCTGGTACCACCCAAATCTTGAAATATACAGCAAAGGTTATAAAGGTTAGGAGACACACCTACATACAGTGCCTTCTTTGTAATTTGGATGGAAGCCTATATGTCGTTGCAATTCTTGCATTCTTCATGTCTGCCGAACCAGCATCACGTAGATGGCACCATGTTCTGCTCCAAGCTTGAGAAATAGGAGGACTTTTATACGTTATGCTCTTGGCTCCCACAAGCTGTTTCTTTGTCAGTTGCTTCTCTGATCAGGTTCTGGAAAGGTCCTGATAGAAGAATTGGAGACTCCTGAATGATGAGGCTTTCTAGCCATGCCGCCCCTGTGGCTGCCGCTGTGAGTTGCACATCCAACGATGCTCATTTCAATCACAGACAGCTGATCTAAACCTAACGTTTTTTACAGGACTGTACGCATGCGTTGTTTTGGGCTGGGTTTAACTATAGGAAAGAGGAAAACCAAACCCAGCAGTTATTCCAACACACCAGCTTTGTTCTCTTACAAACATCGGGGTCAACTATCTGGGTCAAATACTGCAATCCTGTGAAGTTGTGAGGGAACTGGGTTGCTTCTACTCATGCTGAGACTCCCAGAGTAGGGCAGGAATCTTCATTATTTGCACTAACTGCTGCAGCACCTGCTGTTACATCCAGATTCCACTCAACAAAAGAGAACTAAACAGAGGCAGGTGGACACTCTCTTCTCTCCAAAGACATACTCACAGGAGGCTGTTTCTGCTTACATTGCATTGGCCATGCTTACTTAGAAAGAGGCTCAAAACTCCAGTGTTTACTCTGTGTAGACCAACTCAAATCTGAGAAGTGCCTTGCTTAGAAAAACAAATACCAAATATTGGATAAGAACTAGCAGCAACTATATGACTTCCCTGTTGGAAAAGAGTCCTGGTGGGTTCTACAAGAATATCCACGCCTGACCTTATTGCTGTGTTTTAACACGGATGCTCTGTGATGTCATGACACCCCTTCATTCACTCTCAGAAGTATGTGGAATCTCCACATTTGTTCTATTGCCTAGAAGCTCCTGTTTCAGAACATATCAGACACAGATCTGAAGTGTGCAGAAAGGAGACAGAACCTGGCATAAGCTGGGCATAGGCAAAGTCCTCAGCAGATAGGCAGATCTAAGAGAGATTTGCCGTTGGAAGAGCTGAGGGAAGAAAGGAGGTCCGGGACCCTGGGTCTTGATAGAACTGGGACATTGTGGTTCTGAGAAACTATGCTGTCCTCTCTCCCTAGTGCTGTGGCCCTGAAGAAAACATAGATCAGAACAAATAAATTAATGGTGGACTTGTGTTAGAGGCTATATAACAGGGTCTTAAGGTCCAGGGCAGAGTGATGTTAAGGAGGATGAATAGGAAACCAGCACTTTCATTTCTTAGCAGCTAAGAACAAGCCCTCTATCCCTCCTGTGTTGATTAATCATACAGAGAGTCTTGACTTCTTACCCAGGGTGAAAAGGATCCAATCCCCTTCCCATAGGCCTGATAGCAAAAGAGGCCTAGCGTGGCCTAATGAGCCCAGTCTACCTCAGCAGGCATTGTGGACAGTGAGAAGCCATAATGAGGCCCCTTCTCTTCACTACAAAGATTATCAGAGGCCTGGTAAAGAACTTCAATGTCTTCATATACCTTCACACAGCAATAATGAGGAGGCTGAGCTCACCCAGGGTAACCTTTGGATACAAAGACTAGCCTGAACATTAACCAAATCTGCCAATAATGAGGTCCCATCTCTCTACCCAACTGCATAGTGTCCAAGGATTCCTGCTCAAATAAGTCGTTTAAATAAGATCTAGAGTCTGTGGCAACATCTAAATGTCCAGATTTCGATTCAAACACCATTGATTGGGCAAAGAAAAAGGAAGACCTGGTAGTTGACAGATGCAACCTGGAATGGCAGAGACAGCAGAACCCGCTGAGAAGGTTTGTAATATGTTGTTAAAAATGCATGAAAGAGTCAATGAGAAGCCTTCTAGTGATATGCTTTAAAAATATAAACACAAGCAAAAAGAAAATCTTAAGAGGGGAAGTGAAACGTGTTTTTAAAATGAAATTTGAAGACCAGAATCTATAGTAACCAAATTAAAAACTGAATGGATGTGCTCAGCTACAAAGGGAAGACGTGGTGACCTTGAAACAAAAAAACGGTATGTGCCTGAGTCAAGGGAAGTATTTAAGACAGTTAGTTATATTGTACATGGGGAAGACAAAGGCATGTATCAGCAGGCAAAAAAGCACCTTCAAGAAAGCTATACAAAATTATTCAAAAAATACCTGAAAATTTGTTAAAGTAAACTTCAAGAAGGCAGAAAGAGAACAAAACAGAACACAAAGAAACAGAAAAAAAAATGAAGTGGTAGTTTTAAGCTTTAATGAAGCAAGAATACACTAAATGTACTGATCTACACCTAGCAATGGGGGACGGGTTTGAAAAATTGTCGACAAGCTGTTTGTTTCAAGTCTAGTAAGAGGGAAAAGGGATAGCTTAAAAATGAACGGAAGGAGATTTATATGTTATGCAAACATTAATCTAAAGAAATCGAGGTGTCTACTGCCAGATAATAGACCTGAGAGCAAAGGAAAATATTAGGGACAGAGAGGGCTGTTATATGTTAGGTAGGAATATTTTCTAGATTTCCTGTTTTGGGGGCTGGGGCACAAGGTCTCACTATGTAGCCCTATCTGGTCTAGAACTCACTATGTAGGCCAGGATGGCCTCAAACTCATATATTGACCCCCCTCTGCCTCCCAAATGCTGGGGTTAAAGGTGTGTGCCACAACCCCTAGCTAAAAACCAAGTCTTACCACATGCTTATCATCCATTGTGATGGTTGGTCATGAATGTTGGCCTTACTCCTCCTTGTTGCCCAACTCCTTCCTTCCCCTTGACTTTCATTCTCATTCCTGCTTTCATGCCATATATGTGTATGTACACATATATGCTCTCATGTGATACATATAGCATAGATTTATATATAAATAGCGCATGCACCTATGTGACCTATGTGATATTTACATGATATTTATATGTAAATGGAACATGCACCTATGTAACATATGATCTTTATATGTAAACAACCCATGTACCTATATAACATGCATGATTATGCATGATCTTTACATGATATTTGTATGCAAACGACACATGTACCTATATAACACACATGATCATTAAGTGATGTCATTGTCTTTCCAAGTTTGACTTATGTCACTTGTTCATCTCCACTTTCATCCATTTTCTTTTTTTTCATTTTTTATTAGATATTTTTTTCATTTACATTTCAAATGCTATCCCCAAAGCCCCCCTATACCCTCCCCCTGCCCTGTTCCCCAACCCACCCACTCCTGCTTCCTGGCCCTGGCAATCCCCTGTACTGGGGCATATGATCTTCACAATACCAAGGGCCTCTCCTCCCACTGATGGCCGACTAGGCCATCCTCTGCTAGATATGCAACTAGAGACACAGCTCTGGAGGGTACCAGTTAGTTCATATTGTTGTTCCTCCGATAGGGTTGCAGACCCCTTTAGCTCCTTGGGTACTTTCTCTAGCTTCTTCATTAGGGACCCTGTGTTCCATCCAATGTGTTTGCCAGGCATTGGCATAGACTCACAAGAGAGAGCTATGTCAGGGTCTTGTCAGCAAAATCTTTCTGGCATATGCAATAGTGTCTGTGTTTGGTGATTGTATAGGGGATGGATTCCTGGGTGGGGCAGTCTCTGGATGGACTTTCCTTCCACCTCAGCTTCGAACTTTGTCTCTGGAATTCCTTCCATGGGTATTTTGTTCCCCATTCTAAGAAAGAGCAAAGTATCCACACTTTGGTCTTCCTTCTTCTTGAGTTTCATGTGTTTTGCAAATTGTATCTTGGATATTCTAAGTTTCTGGGCTAATATCCACTTATCAGCGAATGCATATCATATGTGTTCTTTTGTGACTGGGTTACCTCACTCAGGATCGTCCATTTTCTAGCACATGACATTATTTTATTATTCTTTGGTTGAATAAATCTCTCTTACATGAGCGTTCTGTTTTCTTTATCCATTCATCTGTTGAAGGGACTCTGGCCAGCTTGAGTGTGGCAAACGTGGCTCCGGCTAGCCTTACCCCTTCTCCTCTACTCCCTCTGTTAGGTTACATTCTTACAGCCAGCCACCACTGTCTGTTCTCCTATTTGGCCACTTCCTCCTTCTAAGACTGACTACCAAGGTCCAGCTATCAAAGTATTGAAATCCAGAAAACAAAACCCCCTTTGGCTCACCTAATTAACATGTCCAATAAAAATTAAACACCTCATCTTAACATGAATTTCGCCCTTGTAACTTTATAAACTGACATTTTCCTATAGGTCATGTCTGTCTTTAACCACAGACAGTCCTTTGTCTCTCAGGACAAATACCTTTCTTCTGTCTCCCTTGTTCCCTTTCCCCTTCTACCTAATTCTTTATTTCCTGTCTTTGTCTCTTTTTCCCTGCTTTCTGTCCCTCTGGGTCAAATAAATCTCCTTTGGGCTGAGAATTCAGTCTCAGTGTCCTGAGCTGAAACTGTCGCTTCTCCGTGTTCACTGATAGCTAGACTGATTCCATAGCCTGGCTGTCATTACATGAGGCAGCATGAGAGTGTCTCTGTGATGCATTGACTTAAGATTCCTTTGGGCATATACCAGGAGTGGCATATCTGGGTCACACGCTAGTTGATCTTCCAGGGCTTTAAGCTCCATGCTTACGTCCATATATCTGGACTAATTTACACTCCTGCCTGCAGTGGATAAGGGTTCCCCTTCCGCCAGTAACCTCACTAGCACTTGGGGTAAGATTCAATCTCTGTGAAGCTTGAATTGTCACTTTCCCGAGGCTAAAGATGTTGGGTATTTTTTTCATGTTTGTTGGCTATTTGTGTTTTATCTTTTGAGCAGTGTCTGTTCATCTCATTCACCTATTTGTTGATTGGGTTGTTTGGGTTTGGAGAATTCTTTATATATTCTCCATAGTAATCCTCTGTCAGGTTTATAGCTAGAGCCATACATATAATAAGAATTCTATGTATACATAAAATATATACAAATAATAACAATTCTATATACATATATAATATATTCATGTAGTAAGAATTATAATCCAAGCCAAAGACTTTATTTAAAAAAATTAAAATGGTTTAAAAATTAACTAAAAATAGAAGTTGTATCTATAGATAAAACACAAAGCTATTAAACTTAGAAGAACATAGAAGGAAATCTCTCAGACTTAAGACTTAGGGGCGAGTTCTTAGGACAATCCATGGTCAAAATGGAGAAATAGAGCATTGGAATTTCATCTAAATTAAAAACTTCTGCTTTGAGAAAGACCCGACAGAAGGTGCTCAATCACAGTTCAGGCTTGCAAAATGATGTGCTGAGGTCAGGATATTAATGCACATTAAATCAAAATTAGAAGCTTAGAGTTAGTCAGGTGATGAAGGTCAGGTAGCTAGTGACAAGGTCAGATATGCTCTGATTAGAGACCTCCTTGGCATCCATGACCAGCAACACCCCAATGCCTTAATGCAGAGTAGTGTTAAGAAACAGAAGAAAGGGAGGGACATGGCGGAGGGATAGCCATGCTCATACCACACATACATACTCATGTCAGGAAGCCAAAGTGAGTGTAAGCTTTCAGAGTAGGAAAAAAAAAATAAGCGGCTCCAAATTCCATTCTGCTTCTGAAGTATACGCTCAGACATGCACAATCGTTCCTGCCCCCAAATTTCTGCCTGGAATGTAGGGTCCTGGGAACAGCAGGGCCCACAGAGGATGTCTTAGATGAATCATTTAAATAAAAACCTCTCAGAGCTTGGATTTGTTACAAACAGTTCAGAAGGTTGCGGGGAGAGTGAACACACCCGATCTTTAGCTTTCTTGTCCTAACTCATTTTCCCTGTTCCCTGCAGATGTCAGTTGCCATACTGTTACACTTATTATTAGACTGCAATAGATCTTAGGCTTAGTGTCTGCAGAGGAATTATGTAAATAGACCACTTCTTCACATAAAGTAAGTGTTTAGGGCTAGAGGGACATCTCAGTGGTTTAGCACTAATGCTGGAAGCCCTGAGTTCAGGCGTCAGCACGGGAGGTGGGATAAGGAGAGGGAGATTGGGCAGCAGGCAACCAGATCTGTAATGGAATGTAAGAAAAATGGGAGCAGCAAAGAAAGACAAAGAAAAGACAATATAGACAGGATGGAAATGGAATATGTCTAAAGAGACAGAGGGACAGACAGAGAGGAGAGGAGAGGAGAGGAGAGGAGAGGAGAGGAGAGGAGAGGAGGGGAAGGGAGGNCTCATCACCACTAACCCCATCATCTCTGCCCTTAAAGTGCCAAGGAAGCCACCCTCCTATCTCCCTGTGCATCCTGGCTTCTCCTCCCCGCCCTTCTCAGCTGTCCCAGGATCCCTCACAGTCCACTGCACATCAAATATCCTCTGTGTCTCAGGACAGTCCATGTTCCTCCTCCTCCTCGCCACCCCACCCCCTGCCCGCCCCAAGGCACCTGGCAGGAAACTCTTCCCTTCCCGCCCTATTCCCTTAGGTGACATGCAGTGCACAGGGGTATTATTTCTCTTGGCACAGGTATCCAGCTGTCAAAGAGACAGATAGGTCTTGGCTGCAAGGCGGGAAGGGAGGTAAGGAAATGAGACCCGAATGGAAAAGGGCCCCTGGCCAGGAACTTGAAGAGGTGAGGAGGAGGGTGTGAATAGAAGCAGCAAGGGAATTAAGAACAGTGAAAAAAAAAAAAAAGCAACCACGGATCTTTATTTGGGGATCCCGACTCTCCGACATTCACTCTCCTTACCCAAGGGAACAAGTCCAAGTCACATGCACAAAAACAGGGGGTCAGGGGTGGCTCTAAGGTGAAAGGTTATCAGGCCTGAAGTCTCACTTCCGATTAACTTTCATTTGTATTTTTCACCTTCAAAACAGAAGATGGGGCTGGGCAGTGGTGGCACACGCCTTTAATCCCAGCACTTGGGAGGCAGAGGCAGGCGGATTTCTGAGTTTGAGGCCAGCCTGGTCTACAGAGTGAAGTCCAGGACAGCCAGGATTACACAGAGAAACCCTGTCTGGAAAAAAAAAACCAAAAACAAAAAAAAAAACAAAAACACAAACAAACCCCAGAAGATGGGATTGTGATAAAGGTTATGTTGCTGAATACCTCTAGCTGCTAAAACAGCCCTAGTAAGCTACTAGGAAGCCCTACACAGTATTGGTTAATTTTCCTGCTTTATCATTTATTGTAGCACTACATCAAAAGCACCAAGCAGGAGCTTGAGAGAGACAGTTCAGTCAGTGTGTGTAAGCATGAAGACCTGCATTCAGACCACAGCGCTAAAAATAGCCGGATCTGGCCGTGGCGTTTGTAACACTAGTGCAGGAAAAGCAGAGATGACTGAATCCCTAGCACATACTGACCAGCTGGGCCAACTAATCTGTGAGCACCAGATTCAGGAGGGATCAAGACCCCGCCTCAAAATGTAAGATGGGGAGATTGAGGAAGACACCCCATGTTGACCTCTGACATCCATGTGCACAGGAGTGCACACACATATGCCTGTGTGTGCGCACACACACATTACAGAGGATGCAAATTATAGATTTGGAAGCTAGAGAGATTTCATCTCAAATTCTACCATGGCTGCTTGCTGGCTCTGAGAATTTGGTTTAGAAACCATTTCTTTCAGCTCTCAACCCTGTAGCCACAGCACAACTTCCATGAGTGATATCTACAAGGTGTTTCCTCCTTCTCTGTGTTTCCGAACTGAAATAAAAGCAGAGGAGAGATGATGCTATCTTCTGGGATACTTCTGCCTCTTATGCAGAATTTGGGCGAATCAGAAGGCTTCTAGGGCACCAGCCACCACTCCCAAGATTGGGGGATGAGGAAAGAAATGGCCAGAGTGTCTGAGAGACGGCAGACAAGAGCAGTGGCCATAGAGTTGTCCCTGATTTGTGGACAGGACACTGGCTCTGGAGTTGGAATGTCTGCATCACATGGATCTG
This sequence comes from Mus minutoides, assembly GCA_902729485.2. NCBI lineage: Eukaryota > Metazoa > Chordata > Mammalia > Rodentia > Muridae > Mus > Mus minutoides. The sequence continues at coordinate 1,084,326 of LR750014.1, forward strand.
CTGTTTGCCAGCCGTATGACTTTGGGGCAGTTGCTTCTGTTCCTCAGCACTTGCATTTTGGGGAGAATCAAATGAGAGAAGATGTATGCGCCTGGAAAGTTGGTCAGAATCCTTCTGTTTGCCCTGGACAGAAATTGGGTTAAACAAAAGTAGGGACACTCTCAGAACAAGCGGCATCTACATGGGGCTCAGTTTCCGAGTCACAGGCTCCCACCCTTGTCCCTCCTCACAGGGTAACTCCCTTCTCCCCACCACCCATGTTCACCCCCTTTTTTCCATCCCAGCCTCAACCCGTTACCCACAAAGTTTATTCTACTTCATTTCACCTAAGTCCTGTTTGCTTTTCCAAAAACGCATGGTTTCGTTCCACCCCCACCCCTGCCTCCCCATAAGCTGTGTCCACGGAAAGTCAAGCCCTAAAAATAGAAGCCTCATCAATCCTTTGGTCAGAACTTTGACAGGCTTGCTTAGAGTTTTCGAACCCTCACCCTTATCTGATCATTTCCCCATGTTTACTCTTCCAGGCAGTTAGCCTCCTACTGTTTGTGCAAATTGAGTTCAAATTTACTTTCCAGTGAGCAACAGTTAAACATCAGCTTCTTAGGAAGTTTCTGGAAGGGCAATCAGGTCTAGGTTAGGAGATATGACATTCTACTTGTGTCACTCTGGAAGGTGACCCACCTCAGTGCCCTCATTCAGCCTTTACCCATGCCCACCTAAACAGATCCACATGTAAACAAACCCTGTGTTTCTAGCTACTTGCCTCCCCCAGCCCCCCAAATCAATATGCACCCCCCATACAAGAGGAAACTGGGCTATCCTACATGTCTTGGCTCTGGTATGACCCCAGGAAAAAGGTCCCTTTTCTCTATCACCATGATAATTTAGCAAAACATAATATTCTGGTTAATTTAACTTTCAGTTTGACATAGCCTAATGTCATCTCAGAGGAGATCCTCAGCCAAAAAATTGCCTAGATGAGAATGGCCTATGGGCATGTTTATAGGGATGTCATAATTGTTAATTGGTATAAGAGGGCCCAGCCCCACTGTATGCAGCACCATTCCCTAGGAAGGTGGCCTTGAACTGTATAAGAAAGTAGCTGACTATAAAACTAGCCTTCAAATCATCTAGCAAGCAGCATTTTCTTCTTAATTTCTGATGTGCTTCCTTGGTCAGGGCTAATGCTGCATAGAATGGTAAGGAGCCCTGTCTTCAGGTTCCTGCTTCAGTTCCTGCCTTGCCTCTCCTCCATGATGAACTGTGACCCAGAATGTGAAACAAGCTCTTTCCTCTCTTAACTTGTTTTTGGCTGTGATACTTGTGACACTGACAGAACAAACTAGAATGCACCATGCATTGTGGCTCTGTGTGTCTATTCTTCTTAATTATGATCTCCTTAAGGTCAGAAAGTGTTACAGTCCCTTTCTTCACTCTTGAGCCTTCCATACATCCTGGCACACAGTAGGCACTCGAAGACTGTAAAATAAAACAAGACATTATCTTCAAAAGTACCACATGCGAGTAAGCTTTATATTTCATTTAGGACCTGCTGGCTGAGCCATCATTCTCTGTTGTGTTCTACTGCCATGTAATACCATAGCTCAAATGACAGTAACGGTCTTACTACCACTGCCAGTGTCTGAGTTAGCAAGGTGGGAGAAGCTTGGTCCACTCTGGCTCTGGGTCTGTCACTGGGCTGCTGTCTAACAAGGAATGTGGGAAGAGCATGGGCTGCAGAAGCTGTTGGGGACACTGGCAGGACAGCAGGTAGCATTCTCTTTATGTAGTCGTAAGCCTTTTGTGTGGTGCCTAGGTCTGAACTGGTTGGGGTGCCCTCACAGCATGGTGGCTCCAGTTCAGCTGTGTGACTTACAAGGAGACTAGACACCAAAGAAGACGATTCAGGATAAGCGCAACAGAACCTGCGTCAACAGAGCCTGTGTCACCATTTATGACCTATACTCAGAAGCTGCATGGCACTCTTCCATTGTTCCCTGTTAGTCAAACTAATCCTGACGCCAGTCTAATTTCAAGACAAGGAGACAAGTAAAGACACTTGCCACCAAGTTCAATCTCTGAGACCCACATAGTGGAAGAAAACTAACTCCCTGAAGTTGTCCTCTGACCTCCACCTGTACACTGTGACACACACATGTGCACGCGAGTACACGCACACACACACACACACACACACAGAGACAGAGACAGAGGAAGCGTAATAATGATTTAAAAGAAATCATGCATAAGCAACAATTAAAAATCTGGAACTTGTTCATGTTCTTTTTGAGCAGGATTTGGCACACTCTGCTCTGGCCTCTTACACACCTCTACAGTGACACTAATCACAGTGATATGCAACCATTCACCCATCTGTCTGTTTCCCTTCTTAGGTGCTGTGTTCTCTTAGGACCTTAAAAAAAAAAAAAAGATTGTCTGCTTGTCTGTATGAGCATCATGTGAGTGCAGTATCACCATAAGTCCACAAGAGGGTGATGGAGTCCCCAGGGACTGAAGTGTGATTTGCAAGCCACCTGGTGTGGATCCCGGATGCTACACCCAAGTCTCCTGCAAGAGAAGCAAGTCCTCTTAAACTCTGACCGTCTCTCCAACCCCAGGTCCTTTCTCAACTGTTCTTATTCTCAGTGCCTAAGACAGTGCTCAAATAATACAGTAGTATTATCTGATACAAATAACACAGTAGGAGAGAGTGCTGGTTTGACAAGAGTGAATATACAAACAAATTTAAACAGGGTAGGCTTATATTATTCCATATTTTTTTCCAAAGGGAATAACGGAATCTGACATTCCTAAAACAAGAACTCTTTCAGAAAGCAACAACAACAAATAATCGGTACTGACCCGTGTTTTCACTAGAAATTCCACAAAGACCTGGGGATTCCTTATCCCTTGGCTTCTGGAGTTCTCAATAAACTCTCCACTCCAAAGCCTTTGTTGGATTCCGAAAGTCTGTCTTGCTCTACTAGGCCAACAGCCAGAGGCTGCAGGGCCTCCAGACCCAGACACAAACGTGCAGGGTGGGGTCCGTGATAGCAAGGATCCAGGCCCAGCTGGAAGACAGCCATGGGCTCTGCTGGAGCAAGAGGCTGCAGGAAGTGGAGGAAGGAGGAAGCCATCAGGTTGGCAGGCCCCACCCCTCTTCCATTTCCCAAGAGGTCAGGCAAATGTCATCAGATGATTTTTTCCAGACATGAACAGGAGCTCTAATAGGATTCTTTCTAAGAGGAGACAGCTCACTACACACACACACACACACACACACACACACACACACACACACACAAACTGCAAAGCCCACACAGAAAAGAATGGCCACCCAAAAGACCCAGGCTAACACTCCCATGTATCCCCTGCCCCCGACTTTTTCCAAGGTTAGAGTCCCACACAGCTTCAGGCATATCTGAGGGAAGAGGTATAGAGTGGTGCTTGGTGGCCAGAGGTCTTTGCCAGCATGAGGGTACCCAGCTTTTGTTGAGTCTGGTCCAAATATGTGTTGTGTCCTCTCTTTCTGAATATCCTTCCCAGAAGGCAATGGCTAGAGCACTTTGTTTTCCATTCCCTGAGCATAGCTGGGTTTAGAGCTTTCCAATTTCTTGCTCTCTGCCATTTAACACACACGGCAATAAAACACAGAGCCATTTTCCATGATCTTTAGTTAATGATGCAGCGTCTGGCAGTGTCTCCATCGCCAAAACCATCCTTGGGAAAAGTTCTCATTCAAACACTCGAAGTTGTTTTGCACTGGCGGGTCCTTCGACTTGGACATTCTCGGGCAATCTGGATCTTATTTTAACTGAAACTCGTTTATTCTCCTCAGAACAAAAGAATTCCAACAATTCGACAGTCCTTCACACTGCTATGTCACCAGCCAGAGACTTCCTGCACTCTGAGAAACAAGGCAGTGTGGCTTGGGAGGTCAGAAATAGAGATGATGCCTAGTGGTTGTTGGGGGCATCTGTTTCTAATTGTTCTCATACTTCATCCGACGAGCCACACAGTCAGGAATTGAACTCCAGTGTACATTACTACCGAGAGCTTTCAGGCTAGATGTAATCCCAGAGCTGCAAACCCCGTTCCAACGGCAACCCATACATGATCCACACCGGTCAGGAAAGCAAGAACATTTTCTGTTCAGCTCTCAGAATGCAGTATCAGATCAAGAGGGCATCCTCACAGTCTGTCCTCAAGAGACTTACAGACATCTAGGGTGGCTGATGATGCCAAACTTCAGTATCTACATGACAGCCACCTAGAAAAAGACAGATGCCCCATGACCTCTGAACCCCATCATAAACCCCAAACCTGCCTCAATCTTTTAGATGAATTAGAAGCTATTATTCTAGATGGGTGAATTCCCATTGTTTGAAGACACCATCCTGGGGACAATGATCTATTCTGAGTCATTTTTTTTACCCTCATCCTGACTCTAAGTTGTCTCCCCCGGCCGCTTCTTCCTCTTTACCTCACTCAGTTGGGCCACAGGCAATCGGCAATCACTGAGTGCTCGCCTGCGTTCTGGGTTACCCTTAACGTCAAGGTTACCAGAGAATGTAGTTCTTATCTCTCAGAAAGGTTTTAGTCATGCTACAGTCACAAGCATACCCAGAACAAAATGTCTTAAAACGACCAAGGCTTATTCTTATCCATTGAGGATTGGTGGACCACTCTAATCACATAACTGGTAGTAAGTATACAGGTCCTGGGATACAGGCTAATAGAGGATGCTAAAACCCTCAGAGGCTGAACTATGCAGAGTGCAAGAACAGAAGACTCCTGACGGGGGGTGGGGGGAACGGGGACATGTGTAGGAGTTACTGTGGGATGGTCATTCTGAGCATGGTCAGGGAAACCTTCCAGAGGATGGGACTATTGAGCTGAGACTCCGATGTTGGAGAAGAGGTAGTCTTAGAAGTCTCTTGTGGCAGAGCACTCCAAGAGGTACCAGGACTGTCAGAACTGAATATCAATACTAGGCTTGTCACATGCAAAGAACTAGACAACAGCCAGTGTTCCCGGACCCCAGAGAACAAGAGAGGGGGCAGAGGATAACGAGATGTTAAGGTAGCAGGGAGTAAACATGTACATTAATCTCTTTCTTGGTGCTGTGACCAAATGGAGGGAGGAAAGGTGGACTCCAGTTCATGGTGCCAGAGGGTTACAGCATGTCACAGGATGGAAGGCATGGCAGAGATCATGCAAGGAGGATGTTGGTGCTTCCTACTGCATGCCAGGCAGGAAGCAGGTACCACAGGCTGACACCAGAGGCATGCGTAACCTTCAAAGGCCTGCCCCTCACCCAGGCCCACATCATAAAGTCTCTACAACTTTCAAAATAGCACCACAGACTAGAGGCAAAACATCTAGCACTGAGTCTGATGGGGGCAGTTTTGATTCAAGCCATGACATTGTCACTGGTCCCCAGAGGCTCATGGCCATTCGTGATGCAAAACTCATCCTAACTATAGCTTTCAATAGTCTCAACACTGTTCAAAATTCAAAAGTATCTTCTGAGACTCAAGACAAACGGTTTGCTTGGTAAAGCAATGGTGGTCCCTATAAACAATGGAATTGCATTTGGCCATCAAGAAAAATAAGTATTATATTGGGATTGGAGATGTAGCTCAGCAAAGAGTGCTTGCTAGGATGCACAGAGCCCTGGGGTTTGGTTCCTAAAACTACAATCATTGGGACATGGTGGTACACAGCTGTAATCCCAACCCTGGGTAGGTAGAAACAGGAAGATTATAAATCCAAGGTCATCTTCAGCTATATAGTGAGTTTGAGGCCAATCTGGGATATTGAATGAATTATTGAGTGAATGAGTGAATGAATGAATGAATGAATGAATACTCAGGAAATAGATGGAACTAGAGACCATGTTGAAAGTGAACCAGACTCAGAAAAACAAACAGCACACATTTTCTGCCATAGCTCATTCAGTCTATCTATCTATCTATCTATCTATCTATCTATCTATCTATCTATCTATCTATCATCTGTTATCTATTTATCTATCATCTATCTACCTACCATCTATCATATATCTATCATTTATTTATCATCTATCTATCATGTATCTATTTATATCATTTATCTGTCATCTATAACTATCTGTTACCTATTATCTATCTATTATCTATCATCTCTCTATCATATATCCATCATGTATCTATTATCTATCCTATATCAATCTATCTAATCTATCATTTATCTATATCTCTATATATCATCTATCTACCTATCGTTTATCTATCATATATCCATCATATAGCTATTATCTATCATATATTTATCATGTATCTATACTATTTTTTACCTATTATCTATTTGTTATCTATTATCTCTCTATCATATATCAATCATGCATGTATCTTATATCTATCATGTATCTATCTATTATCTATCATCTATCTATTTACCACATATCCATCATATATCTATTATCTATCATATATTTATCATGTATCTATAACTATTACCTTTCATCTAGCTATCTATTATCTATTATGTATCTATCATATATCATCATGTAGCTATCATAATCTATCATATATGTATATTTATGTATAATCTATCATTTATCTATATGTCTATCTATAATTTACATATCATCTAAAAGTAGAAAGATATGAAAGTAGAAGGGGGAATATAAGAGGGAGAAGAAGCCTAAAGGCAGCAGGGAAGGACAAAAGGAAAAGCTAGTGGAACTCTATGACTTAAAGCAGAAGGGGATCCTATCTGGAAGGAGAGCAACCTTGGAGAATGGGGAGGGAGGAAAGAGGAAGTCGGGAGGAAGAAATAAACATGATGTACATGTATGTAAGTGCCAAAATGGAACATCAACTTTGTAGGCTAAGTAAAATTAAATCCACACTATTTCGAAAGAAAAACAGAGCAGACCCTGTTACTCAAACAACGCACAGTCCCTGTGACACCTACCCACTAAAGCGCTTCCTCCGTGTGACCACTTGAGTCTGCAGCCAGCCTGGTGTGGAAGCAATCAGTTCCTGGGGTGTTACAGCAAGTCCCGCAGACTGCAATAACTAGCTGCCTTGCTCAAGTGGAAACTTCCTCTCCGCCATCTCCTCTCCTGAGGGGAACGGGCAGGAATTCCTTACGCAGCTCAGGACATCAGATTCAGCCACAGTTTTGCTCTCACCTGCCCCCCACCTACAGTTATGTTCCACATCCTTCACCATTAAGCCCAGCAGGGAAACAGCATATCTGGGAAGAAAGGCCAAGAACCCAGGGAAGGGCTCTTGCTAGCAGAGAAAGGTCCCATACCCACAATTAATTATACACATTTATTGGAGGGCTGGTAAGCAAATCAGTGTCATTGATGATTTATCCCCTAATTTGCGTTGAGCACACACCTCATAAATCAATAAGAGAAAATGGCATTAAAGCATTGGTGTTAAGTGTAAGCAAATCGCAGTGTACTGGTTCTCTTAATTAAAAGAATGTGTGTATTGAATGTGTCCATGTATTATATTAGATACGGTCCATTTTTTAATTGCCTTTTCATATCAAAAGCCATGATAGGAGTTTGGCTGAGGACAGAGAACTGTAAATTCACAGTAAGTGGCGAGAGTCCTGGTGCTCCTGGGTAATGTACAGGAAGCTGACAGGCAGCCTCATCCAAGGCCATTCTAGGAGCAGAGATGATGTTCTCTGGGCCCAGTCTGGGTTAAATGAATCCAGAATGGGAGCTGTCGCTCAGACCACATCAGAACAGCACAGTAAACAGTGAGATTTGTCATTTCTTCCTTTTTAACTCTGGGGTATAGATGTTTCTATATGACATATATGACATATGGAAATCCAACAATTGCCACAGGTTAGGAGAGTGTTTTTCTCTCTCTCTCTCTCTCTCTCTCTCTCTCTCTCTCTCTCTCTCTCTCTCTCTCTCTCTCTCTCTCTCCCTCCCTCCCTCCCACGAAGTTCTGAGGATTCCACAGGTTTTGCATAAGAAGACAACAAAGAGGTAGTATCAAAAAATTGCACAGTTCTGCCGGAGGAAGAAAAGAACACATCTCGATACAGGACAGATTTCCATTCTACTCTTGCCTTTACAACAATCCTGTTGTTAAAGTCGATGGCACACGGAGGGATTCTTAGAAGAAGCAGCTTGCTACTCTCATATGATGATGCGCTTGCCTCCGGAAATGAGTGGACAGCCACAAGAGCTCAGGCTTCCACTAGGGGAAAGATGGCCAGCATGGGGGTGGAGGTGAGAGAGCTCTCTGAGTGGCTGGGTATAAATGCAAGCTTTCAGTCAGGTGGTCATGGGTTAAAAATCCCTGCTCAATTAGACACTATGTGAGCCTGGGTTGAAATGTACATGCCCATGGCCTCTACATCTATAAAGGAGAAAGGGGCCAAAAGATTACCTGTGACTCAAAAGAGGACTTTAGAATTACAAATGGTGAGGTCTGAGGGTCAATTATCAGAGTCTTATAATCAGTGGTTTTATGTTCAACACCGGATACAAACAAAATATAAGAGAAGCCTAGAGAAGCACAGGTATGGGATGGGTCGAGCGGGAGGAACACATGCTGAGCCAAGCCATGGGGATAATGAGCCAGCAGGCCAAGGGTCAGGAGATTCACTTACCTTCCTGGCTTGAGGTTGGGTGATGGGGATCTAGGCTGGTGGCTGAGGACAAGAGGCTCAGAGAAGGATGAAATTCCTAAGTAATGGCCACATTGACCTTGGAGGAGTCACTTCCCATGCTGAAACTCAGTTCCAAGGCACTCAGATGAGAGTTTGGGGGCTGGATGCTTTTTGGTCGGTTGCATGTCTAAAGTTCAAGGAGCCTTTTTCTTTAATTAATTCTCTTATTGATAAATTTTGTTCTCCAGAAGTTTCTTGCATGTATGTAATGTATTCTGTACTCCCCACCCAGTTCCCTTGGTTCTCCATGCCTCCCTCACTATCCAGTTCCTTTAGAAGATGTGACTTTTGGTTCTGTTTCATGATGCATCTAGTCTAACCAGGGCCGGATGTGTGACCGCTGTCTGCATTCACTACCATTCAGCCAAAGGCAATTTTCTGCTTGAGGCTGAGAGCCACCTTTGCCTGTGGGTGTAAACGAATTGAGGGAAGTTTGACTGAAGAGTAAATTTAGTTTAGTCTTTCTGCATTCTCTGTAGACAGATTTTGTTTGTCTTTCTCTGTCATGTGCCCAGAAACCAACAGCCAATAGTCCTCCAGGTATCCACACTGCAGTTAGCATCTAAATTCCCAAGGAAGACCTGTGATTGGCCCAGCTTGGGTCAGAAGACGGTTCCTGATCCAATGGATAACACTGGGTAAGCAAAAGGTATCACTGGTCCAACATAGCAGATTTAATGGAAATCTGAGAATTAAATGCTTGAGACTAATCCCATCAAAGCAGACACTGGGCTAGGCAGAAACATCTTCCATGTCCCTCCACACAACTGTTGGTTAACAATCCAGTTATCCAGGATCACATACATAGGAGGCCTAGCTGATTCTGAGAAATATGTCTGAAGCTCTCTTAGTGATGGAACATCCTTGTAAGATGCACTTTGACACCCCACATATACCACCCCCCTGCACACACACAATGGGTTTCTGAAGCCTTAGCAGTAAATTAATTAATTAAATAAAAAATAAACTGTCTACCTGCACATGAAAATAATATGTCAGTACCTCTCTGAGCTTCCTAACTGATCTCTGATCTTGGTTTGAGATGGAAAAAGGGAGGCTCATTTGAGATGTGAGCTCCTAACACTGACCTCAACCCAGATACAAGACATATGCATTACTTCTGAAAAGCCAGGACATTCTTTGCTCATTGTGGCTTTCAGCACCAATAGATCCCTTGGAAAAAATGTGCTCTCAGAAACTGGGGGCTAATAATTAAAAAGCCTAGGGCCACAAATGGGACACCCCCTTGTGTATTGTTGGTCAGAAAGATCCTAGAGCACCCTACCCCTTAAAAAACCAATACGAACTCTTGCTGTTTTCTCTTGGTTGCCCAGTAGAACAGCTGAGACTCTATTGCTGGACACTACACGCACTGATTGTAGGATATAGAGAAATAAAAACTGGGACTGAACCAAGTTTCCTCCCTGCTAGCTGGCTTTCATAGTTCTGATAAGGGCTATGTAGCCTGCTGTGGAGGAAAAAGCATGTTACCCAGCTGTGAACTCTACAAGATCACCCATCCAAGCAAAATGTGTCCACTTGTAAAATAGTGGCATTCCACTTATGGGAGTAACCAGTTGGTTTCTGGTTGGATTTAAGACCTGCCTTCATGGAGGAAGAACCCATGCCTGGTACTTAAAACCTGGTGAAGACCCCATGCCAGAGGAGATCATAGCTCTAGGTAGGGCTGAATATTGTTCTCCAAATTCTCTAGGACGTAACCATTTCATGAAGTAGTTGACATCGTCAGTGTGTTCTTTGCATGCTAGTTCAAACTGGACACTTACCCCTTAATGTCCAAATGAGGTGAAAAAAGACATGAAGACATCATCAAGAACCCCACTTCTGTCTACCCCTCCTTCTCTCTTCTGGATAATTGTTACTTGTAGAAATAGAAAGCCTTGGTTAATGATCAGCAACTAGTTGATCAACTATTTGCCTCTCTGTTTCCTCAAGCATGCCTACCAGTGTGATGTTGAGAGGACGTAACCTAGGTCGGTCTCTCTCTCTCTCTCTCTCTCTCTCTCTCTCTCTCTCTCTCTCTCTCCTCACTCCCATTGTCCTTTCAGGGACATGAGGGAAACGGTACCCTCCTCCAGAAGTCATTTCTATCCTCCCAGATAGATGGGACCCTCTGTGTTCCTCAGTTTAGAGCTCTGTTCAGGCACCACCTAGTTGTCAATGTATTTAAGGATTATTTCCTTACAAAAGAATTACATATTTCCTGTCGTTATATCCCCACAGTTCACAGCATGGAATAGATGCTGAGTATTAACAGAATTGAAGTAAAGTGCAGTTTTGTGGTAGATATGCTCTGGGCAGCAATGACAACAGTGTCTAGCCATGCTCCTGGGTAGAGGCTCATCAAGCATGCCCCTGCAGTTTCCGTCTCACCCCCTCTGCTGTAAGAGCAGAGTAATTGGCCTATAACATGTCAGCATTACAGCACCAGGCCTTAGGCTAGCAGTTCAGAACTCAGGGCAAACCTTGTCCAGTTCCCATGATCTCACTAAACAAGATCACAGGGCAGGTGGACACCACCCTCGATCTGCTCACTGTGAGAAACAGCTGGCACCAGGGCTTTGACACTTCTTGCCTTTTCTGCAGCCTCAGCCACTCTCACAGGTTTTATAAAAGAAATGGGTGTTGAGTTTGTCATAGGTCATGGCTTTGCATTAACCAGCCGTGGGAATCCTAGATCTGAGACCCTGAATTTAAAGTACATAAATTTTTTTAAAAAAGGTTTAGATCTGTCATATTCAAAAACTAGTTTTTATTGCTTTCTTATATGACACACATATGCTATATATTATAAAACATTAAATATTAGACCTGAAAAAATATAAATGATTAAATATACAAAATACAAATATATAACAGTAGATATATCATCGTTGAACTATAAACTAACCATTCACTCTCTACATATTTATATATAAAATACTGGACTACCTATGCCCAGGAATACAAATACAAACATAAATATGAAATACACACAATGCCCCAAGATCTTACTAACAGGGAAAAAAGAAACATATCAATTAATGTCTTAGAATACAGGTATCAGAAAGCACTAATTCACACTGGTTTCAATGGCATAAGATTAAGTACAGGATGGGTGACCCTGTGGCTAACAATACCATTGAGAACCCAGACTCAATCTGTTTCTTTCTATCTACAATTTTATTTTTGTCCTTTGTTGCCTAATTTGACTGTGCCAAGTCCAGATTTGGTGTCTGCACATGGCTACTCCAAGTATGAACTCCAAGAATCAGGGCTCTCTGTAGGTTTTGTTCTGTACATCTAGAAAGTGCCAGACAGGCTGTGTGCTGTAGAACTCCAAATGAACTAATGAAATCCTCAGCACATCATTACGGTCTGGTTTTATACTTACGGTAACGGATGTTAAGCGTCATGATGAACATCATCCACTCTTAGTGATTGCATGCAAGGAAGACCCAAACTTGTATCTGCAGAACACCAACTCCACTGCGATATTTCAACCACTTTGACCCAGCTCTCTTATTTATTTGAGAGGCTCAAAGAAAAGCACTCCATTATTTCTGAAACATACATATTGTCTTTGGGACAATGAAAGAGACTCAGGAGACACAGTGTGTGTGATTTCTGTAATGGAGCACTACATACACACATCCATATGGATAACAAGTAACATTTTCTATGAGGGTTCAAACCCCAAATGTGTCACCTTTAACTCAGTGATGGAAATCCCATCATCTCTGCGTGAGTATAATAAAACTACCTTTTCTCATGTTTAAATGCTTGGTACTGTGTTTGGCTACTGTACTCACTTGCCAGACTACACGAGCTTCTACCTTTGACATATCAGTGTCTGCCTTAAGTTATACTAGGAGATCGGCTTTGTTGTCTGGATTGGTGCACCTGGGCCACTTCATTTGCCAGTACAGTCATTCAACAACTATTTGCTGGGTATTTCGTGGGTTATAAACTGTTCTAAACACAGAGAACGCAGCACCAGGTGGTAATGAGAACTAGGAAGGAAAAAAATGAAGCAGTGGGAAGGGTTAGAATCCCAGGGCAATGGAATGGGAGAACAGAAGGAGATATATGCATATGGAGATATATAAATATATATGGAAATAAATATCCTTATATAGGGCAATGGAATGAGAGAACAGAGGAAGGCATATATATCTATAGATAGATAGATAGATAGATAGATAGATAGATAGATAGATAGATAGATAGATTACATATGGAGATATATAGATATGGAAATAAATATCCCCATATATCTACATACACTTACATGCACATGTACACACACACATACACACAAATGTTCTGAGAGAGATGAGCTAGAGAAAGACAATCTTACAGCCACTGTAGCTTTTATCAGACCTGAGAAAAGGAAGGGAAGCAGCCAACAGTCAATGGAATGAGGAACAGAACAGGCAAACAGAAGGTAAAATGTCCCTGAGTTGAAGGCGGCCTGCTCTGTTGAAGAACAAGAAATTGGTGAGATCAGAAAGAAGGGTCATCTGGATAGCATGAGGTTGGGGGTGAGGTCAGAAGCCTGGAAGCTCGGCAGAGGTATGGTGCACATACCCTCAAACCTGCATCATCAAATTCCATAAGGGGTGGGCATGTGTCTACAGTCACAAATGTGGTTGCCCATACAAGAAAGAGAAGTCGTGTGGCACAGCAGTCACAGGGTAGAGATAGAGGCTAGAAAGACCCGAGGTGCGGTTGAGACTCTGATATGACCTTGCCATCACAGGAAGGCTATGGTCTGAATGGGCCCCCAAAATGAGTATGCTGGAAACAACCCCAAGTGTTGGAAGGCATTTGGGTCGTGAATTTTTCATCAGGGAATGGAATGATGACTACCACATGAAGTAGCACGCACACAGCTGGGCTGTGGGTCACCACAGGCCCCTACGCAGCCCATGAAGAACCAGAAAGCAGGAGCTTCAGGGCTCCAAACACAGCAGTAATGATGGAAAGACAGAAGAGCTAGAGACCCTGGGCTGATCAGAATACATGCATACATTCACTGAAATGTCATAGTACAGTCCTCAGATACATGCAAATACTGTGCTAACTACAACAAAATATTAATTACTTAAGGGGTAGAAATATTAACTGTCCTGATTGGATCTCTGCCTATTACCTGTGTATCATCGCTGTGTACTATATAATTTTGTATGCTTAAAACAAAAGGTTCATGTAGAGCTCATATCACATGAATGGATTCTCTTTCCAGTTCTTCCACAACACAGAGACAGTGTATTCCTTTCTGGCCCTTTCTACCTTCTACCACATAAGGACATATCAAGAAAGTCCTTATTAGCTCATTAGATGTTGATCTTGAATGTGTGTGTGTGTGTGTGTGTGTGTGTGTGTGTGTGTGTGCGCATATGTGCACACCTGTTGAGGCCAGAGAAAAACATCATGTGTCTTTTTCTTCCACTCTCTACCTTTCTTTTTTAAAGACAGGTTCTCTCAATGAACCCACTAGCTCACCCATTAGTTAGATTGGCTGGCAGCAAGTCATGGGGTTCTGTCTTTCTCTGCCCCAATCCCAAGTGCTGGGGTACCAGGCATAACTACCATCACCAGCTTTTCATGTGACTGCTCAGGATCCAAACTCAGGCCCTAACCTTTGCACAGAAGGTACTGTACTGATGAAGATCTGCCCACCCCAGCCTTGAACATTTCAGCCTCGAACTGAGAAACGTACGTTTGTGTTCCTTATAAACTACTCAGTCTATAGCATCTTCTAGTAGCACGGAATGAAGATGCACATGTTGTCCCTAAAACACTTACACAGCTGTGCTGAGTGGCAGGTTGTATTCATGGTAAAACTTATCTGCTATACCAACCTCCCTGTGGTCTTCATGTGAGGACCTCAGCAAATAACGTATGCATTGTGATTAAAGCAGTGTCTGGCCAGGACCCAAGTTCAAGGAAAGGCTCACTACTGCTACGATCAATGTTCTTACAGCTATTGGCCCCTGGTAGCTATTCAGCTAACAGATACACTCAACAGGTTAGGCTGTGGGCAAAGGCAGGATAAATATTCAAGATCGAGAGTCATCCTCAAGCAAGCCACCTGGACTGGCTGCCACAGCCAAGATACTCCCTCATGCAAGCCTGGCAGCCTCACGGGGCAGCTGGGAAGCTGGCATCCCTGGGTGTCAAGCAGAGAGCAGCCTGCCAGAGGTGGGGCAGGGGGTGGGTGGGGAGAGAACAAAGCACCCTCTTTCCCAGCTTTAGGGTGCCGCGTTGGATTGCACGCCTGATTGGCTCTGAAGAGTAGACGGCTCACCCCACCTGCTCCTCGAGGGCCAGTGTGACTCATCCAACTGCACACCTGGGCCTGGGTTGGAGCCAGGACAGAGGCCACATCAGGGGAACACTTCTGGAAGGTCTGGGATGGGGCAGATGGCTTTAATGGGTGTTAAGGGACACTGCAGTCCAGAACCACAAGTCTACAAAGACCTCTGCCCTCCTCCCACATGGAAGGAGTAAGGGAGAGCTGTTAGTTTTTCTTCAAACTGAGTGCAAGGAGCTTCATGTGGTGGGAGGAAGATGACTAAGGATTGAGAACCTTAACGTATTGGCCAACAGAGGAGGAAAAGATAGGGCGGGCTGTAAAGATATCAGTACCAGGAACAACTATAAGTCAACAGCTCTGGGCAACAGAGCTGAGCAAAACATCTATTCTCTTTCTGGCTCCAGACCCTTTCTTTCTGAATGAAACTAATGAAATCAAGCATCCTTTGTCATTGTAGCATTATAGACAGTCTTATTATTATTATTATTATTATTATTATTATTATTATTATTATTAAAAATCCACTCACTATGCACTAGTCTGCCACAGAGAATCCTCTGCACTCTCCAGGTCCACAGTTCTCAGTTCCTAAAGGCTCAACCCTCTCTGCTCTCCAGATAGATAGATGGTGTGTGGAGGTTTCCTTTTTATCTGTTTATTTTTTTCACAAAATAGTTTCTATGTGTGACCTCCCAGGTTAGGTAGAACAGGTGACAAGGACTCAACAGGGCACTGAATGTGAGCCCACACCTCTGGTTTTCTCTGGGCTCACTCCTCACAGCTGCACTGGGCTGGGGAGACAGGCTTGCTGCTAAACACTGAGGCCAGTCTTGATGCCTTGGAAAGGAAACCTACTTTCTTTTCTCATCCACAGAATGGGACTGGCTGCTCTTTCCTGCCTACTCAGTCTGTTGCTTTTGAATTCCTTGCAAGACTTTGAAGAAATTAAGTATTGTATAAAAACCAGACAATAGAAAGGCTTTTTCAATTCATACAGTAGTGTTAACGACAAACCTCGCAGAGTCTTTAGGTGCATTAGAACAGCCCCTCATGACAGGTGTCAGGGTTTAGATTCCAGAAGTCCATCAAATTCTTCCAGTGTACTCCAAAGACTAGTTGAATTCTTTCTCAACCACCTGTAAGGAGCTAAAGAACCCCTCCAGAATGAGGGCCAATAGCTCCATCCGGTGTCCTTCAGGTCTTTTCTTCTCAAAGATTTAGATTTGCTGGATCCCAGTTTCCTCTTCCTGTCTGGAAACATTGAGAGAGAGAGAGAGAGAGAGAGAGAGAGAGAGAGAGAGAGAGAGAGAGAGAGAGAGAGACCTTGTAGAGGAAAGCCAAGAAGAAAGTTCTTCTTAGCAACCAGTCTTGGCAGGTTACCCTTGTGACCATCACCAAGATAGGCTGTGACTCAGAGCCATGCTTGGGGTTCCCACTCCAGTTCCCTTCCCAGGAGATAGATAAACGCTACTGTCTTAGTCAGGGTTTCTATTCCTGCACAAACATCATGACCAAGAAGTAAGTTGGGGAGGAAAGGGTTTATTCAGCTTACTCTTCCACATTGCTGTTCATCACCAAAGGAAGTCAGGACTGGAACTCAAACAGGTCAGGAAGCAGAAGCTGATGCAGAGACCATGGAGGCCTTCTTTACTGGCTTGCTTACCCTGGCTTGCTCAGCCTGCTCTCCTATAGAACCCAAGACTGCCAGCCCAGAGATGATCCCACCCACAAGGGGCCTTTCCCCCTTGATCACTAATTGAGAAAATACCCCACAGCTGGATCTCATGAGGGCACTTCCCCAACTGAAGTTCCTTTCTCTGTGATAACCCAGCTGTGTCAAGTTGACACAAAAACTAGCCAGTATAGCTACACTGCCTTCAGTGAAAAGCAAATGGTGGAGACTCTACACTGGAGCCGGTAGGGGAGACATTTTCTGAGGAGATGAGTGAACTGTTGTGTCCAAGCTCTGCCCAGGCCATTCTTTGTTGTCACCCCCTCTCTGGCAACATAGCGTCGTCACTCTCTTGCTTTTGCTCATCCCAGTAACTTTCCCTCATGACTTTCCCTCCATCTTCAGGAGAACAGTCCCTGACAGCGTGACCTGGGATCAGTTCTTTTGCTCAGTTTCCTGGCGTGTAATTGTGATCCTGCAATGCCACCACT
Source organism: Mus minutoides (assembly GCA_902729485.2). Taxonomy (NCBI): domain Eukaryota; kingdom Metazoa; phylum Chordata; class Mammalia; order Rodentia; family Muridae; genus Mus; species Mus minutoides. Next base: position 1,101,505 of record LR750014.1, read on the forward strand.
GGCCTGTGCGGACGAGCACGTGCTGTTTGGCTCACACTCACTCCCTTATGTTATCCTGAAAAAGGGGGAAAGTTACTGCTTCACCTTTCCCAAGCTGAATCACAGGAAAAGACATCACAGAGAGTGCTCAACCAGAGGAAGGTGAGGAAGTACACTGCATCCTTCATGCTTTAAGTGACCCAAGCCAAACATACTGGTACTTAGAATTCTGCACATGCAGTGGTGTGCTGACCATGTACTTTGAAGTCATGCTTTGTGGTAGCCCATGCCTCGTATGTATTTTACAAAATACTAAGATAGCAAGCCAACAGCTTTCACATCTCCTGGTGTTTTATGGTAAGCGCTCCCTTTCATCAACCTCCTTTCTGGGCATATGCCCACTCCTGGAAAAGGACAATGTGAATTCTGAACAGGCCTTCAGGAGGTAGATGCTTACAGTTCTAACTCTTGCGAATTCTTTCATGTGTTACAGATAAATGGAGTGAATCCCCAGGCATCAGGGTGTTCAGGCAGCACAGCTTAGGCAAAGCTGTTCTCGTGGTGACGGTTTGGTATTTGTTTTTGAACTTCTCGCCTACCATTTCAGTCTCTCTTTCTTGGAAAGCAGAGTCCACTAAGGTAGATGTTACATTTCCTAAACCTTCTGGTCTTTGCTCCTCACAAACTAAATTATTACCATAGAAATGGAAACAGAAGTGGTTTGGACAATCTCTGCCTCTTTTGCTGAGTAATACTATACAGACTGTGTACTTTAGAAATATATATGTATATATGTATACAAGAACCACTAATGAAAAAGAGCTGATAAGTCTGAAAGAGGACAAGGAAGGAGTTGTTGATGGATTTTGAGAGAGGAAGGAAAGGGGAAATAGTACATTATAATCTAAAATAAATAATCAGGAAGAGAAAAAAAAATGAAGGAACGGCACAGAGAGGATGAGGTAGCATTCAAGACCGTGCAGTCCAGACTGGAGTCCAAGGTGTTTACCTAAAAAGTCATCTCCCACCCGACACATATGGATAGTGTAGGGGTTAGAAGGGATAACTAAAGCAGTTAATATTACGATTATGCTATGATGCGAAACTATGTACAGATACCTTTTGTGATATTTAGCAGGTGGTCTAAGTATATTAATCCTCTGGACTTCATCCATCTGTCTCCTCCAATGACTTTCCTCAATCGTTATCTTTTTCAAGGAATCCAGTATATGCTGTCTGACACTCACTAGTGAGAGGGTTATGATGCTCAGTGGTTTTGCACATAGACAGAGCCTTTGGGTTATTGGAACCCTTGGACAGGACCTGTCATGTTCTAGAAGGTGTACCTTAGGGATGCACTAATTTGGTGACTCTTATGCAAGGATACAAGCACTTCTCATTCACCTAGTCTTTGTGATCTTTTTCTAAGAAGCTACTATGAAAGGATGCCCAGGAGAATATCATTCCAGCCCTCATCCAATCCCCTCAACTTCCCACTTCTCATGGAGGAAGAAGAGGCAAGGACTGCAGGAAAGACTACGCATGTCTGTAACGTCATCAGAGCCAGACACATTTTATCAGTAACAAAAATGCATGCTGGTCTCTGGTAGCCATGTGTAGTAGCCCCGAGTGCTTTTCCACATTATTTCTCCTTCCTCCTCCTCTTCCTCCTTCTCCCCCTCTTTCTTCCCCTCCTTCCCCTTCCCTCTTCCTCATTCTTTTTCATCTCTGCTCCCCCCTCTTCTTCCTGCACCTGCTCCTCCTTCTCTTCCTCCTCTTCCTCTTCTTCCTCCTCCTTCTTCTTTCTTCTTTTCCTCTTGAGCACAGGCTTAGAACACACTTTGTGGGGATTTTGTAATATCTTTTTATAGTATCCAATAGTATAGAGGCAGTGTCTCATGACTAATCGTGGTCAAGTTTTTATAAATTGGGAAATAGCATGCCTTGGTGATGGTATAACATTTTCAAAGTCCATGAGACTTGATATTTCTAGTCTACCAGGTAAGGGACCTGGATGTCAGCGCTTTATCCTAATAAGAAGTAGACAGACAAGCAACCTGGAAACAGAAGCTTCGTAGCCCTATCTGAGAAATGAGAGCCAAGACAAAAACCATTCAGTAGAACTGTGGAGATAGGTGGACACAGAGAGTCATTCCTTACTGGAGAAGAAGCACGCAGGAAACAGTAAGGACAGGAAAGGCTGGCGTGTAATTGCAGGAGTACTGGGAAGAGGATCTAGGTAGACAAGTCTAAAACACTAAGGGACAGTCACAGGCTAATAGTCACACTCTCTTAAGTTTTACTTCTAGGAACCCTACCACATCTTTATACTGAACATTAGTTGGGGACCCTCATCTTGAAGTACACCAGAACATTCTGTTCTCAATAATGCCTTCCCTCACTAAGAACTATGTTACCAGAGCCCAATCTGCAGGGATTTTTATTAGAGCCTGATGTACCAGTGGGAAGGGGAGATACAAACGCCACATTCTTCCAGCTCTTGTTTTACCAGAAGCTGGGAACAGGAAGTCCATGTGGGGATTAGAGAGATCGCTTAGTGGTTCAGAGTCCTTACAGCTCTTACAGAGAACCGAAAGTCAGTTCCCAGCACCCATGTCATGGAGCTACTCCTGTAACTCCAGCTCCAGGAGGAATCTGATACCCTCCTCTGGACTCCACAGCCACTGATCTCATGTTTACACACACACACACACACACACACAGAGAGAGAGAGAGAGAGAGAGAGAGAGAGAGAGAGAGAATTACAAATAAAGTAAATCTTTAAAAACAACATGTCTTGGGCTGGAGAGATGGCTCAGTGGTTAAGAGCACTGACTGTTCTTCCAGAGGTCCTGAGTTCAATTTTCAGCAACCACATGGAGGCTCACAACCATCTATAATGGGATCCGATGCCCTCTTCTGGTGTGTCTGATGACAGCTACAGTGTACTCGTATAAATAAAATAAGTAAATTTCTTTTAAAAAAAAAAAGCATGTCTTTAAAAATAAATCCATATAAAATTCATAGCCCAGGAGGCAGAGAATCCCCAAAAGATTGACACCTAAGTGTGGAACTATGGAACATGTCCCTAAACACACCCAACACACACCTGACAGTTGCATTACTAAAGTCCTGAAAGCCACATCTACCTTGCAACAAAAACTATGAGCCACACTAAAAGGCACAAACTCGGTTTGAAGAGGCCAACAAGCATCAGAGCCAGAATCAAAGAAGGCAGCACTGTTGCCATGATTATCATGTTAATGGCTTTAATGATAAAAAGATGTTATAGAAGAATAAATGCATAATATAAGCCAGGGACCTAAGAGACAATCAAAATGAAATGCTGTGCTGGAAATGGGCGACTGTGCTTCCAACCACGGATGAGCAGACACTCTGACAAGCAGACTAGAGGCAGTCACGCTTAAGAGCTGACAAAAGAAACTTGCAAAACTGAGCAGGAGAAAAGACAAAAAGCACCAATAACTTAGGACAAATACAGAAGGACTGCAGAGAGAGGTGGGAAAATCGTATTTGAGGTAATAATGGCCAAGATTTCTACCCAAAGGATCAAATCTCCAGGACCCAGGAAGCTCAGAACATACCAATAGTAAATGCCAAAGAATGACACATAGGTAAGTCAAACTCCAACTATTCAAAGAGAAAAATATTGAAAGAACCCAGTGGGGAGAAAGAACACTTTCCCCATGGGACAAATAAGGTAAGATTGACATCTCCCTTCTCCTCTGAAATGGCCAGGAAAGGCAAGCTAAAGGAAAATAGTCAACGTACTCAAAATAGTCCACCATCCTATGAAATCACCCGTCAACAAGTAAGAGAGACTTTCTCAATGAACAGAAAGTGGGCGAATTTGTTGTTGACACATTTGAGGAAACATTAAGAGTCAGACTTCTCTACAGAAGTCAGAAACTTGGGTCTATATAAAGAAAAAACTGCATCAAATATTAAGTAAATGAAAAGAAAACAAAACCCTTTTCATTATTAATTTTCCCAATAATGGTTTGCTCAATTGTAACAGTGGGCTTGCAAGGTTGTGCAGTAGGTAAAGACCCCTGCTGCCAAGCCTGATGACCTGAGTGCTGTGTCTGGAATTCACATGATGGAAAGAGAGAGCTAACTTGTAAAACTTGTCCTATGGCCTTCACATACCATGTACACAAGTGCACAGGCAGCCATGAGCATGCACCAATCACAACACAGCTTCCAGTTCCGCTGATCACAACTTTCTCTGAGAACCAATCATAGGCCTCACACTGCACAGCTACCTGGGAAATGTTCCCATCGTAGACTGAGTGATTGCAGCTTCAGGGTGAGCTAGCGGCTCAGCAAGGCTTATCCTACTGGGAATGAACTCTCCCAAAGCCAGGACAGGCATCTGGAGCAATGGATTCTTGAGTTGGGCTCCATAAGCCCAGGCTTCAGGATTCCTTACAGCTCATGCTTAGTTTCCCCACGGTGTAGGCAGAGTGTTCAAAGCAGCTGGACTGCCATAGTGAATATCTGAAATTGTCAAAAGAGAGGCAGATTGATTAATATTCCCTCTCAGAGCAGAAGGAGTGAGGAGTGGGTCCAATTGTCAATCAAGCAGTCAAGTCCCAGCAGCTTAGAGTATTTGAAAGAAGAGGAAACATAATGGAGTGGCCCCAGTAAGGAGCTATTTTGACCATTAACATTGTCTACACTGTACAACAGGGCTCAAATCCCAGACAAACATAGACAAGGTGGCATTGGTACATCCCCTCCCCTCTCCAGATTTAAAGATTTTTTTTTTTTTTAACTCTGTGAAAGTCTCAGGCATGAACTGTACAGAGACCCAAATATGTTGTCTAGCTGTTTCCCAACGCGTTGTGAATATTTCCAGCTTTTGTGCTCTTGGTCACTTGTTCCATAGTGGAAGCTTCTGGCTGAAAGAAGAGATCACCGGATAGCCCATCACAACTGCAGGTGACAATAACATTTCCAAACTGCATCAAAACATGCCTATTTAGACTGTGCTCTGCAGCAGAAAGACGCAGGCCTTTTAAAATTACCTCAGATGGGCTTTGCAGTGTGTGTGTGAGTGTGTGTGTGTGTGTGTGTGTGAGAGAGAGAGAGAGAGAGAGAGAGAGAGAGAGAGAGAGAGAGGGAGGCGGAGGGCACGTGAATGCTAGACCTAAGAGGTAGTTGGTAGGAAATAAAAACAAAACATACCACATCATGTACCCTTTCATAATCTGCTTTATGACATAACATAAATAAACATGTGTCAAATGACTTAAATACATTACAACCTTTAATGCTCATAATTTCTTTGAAAATCTAATGTGATTCTTGGACTGACTAAACAGATAGAGCATTCAAGGACAAGTCCTTCAAGGTGACACGGCGGATCTGTGAGGAAGCTGGGTATTGAAGACATCTTTTCTACCAAGCCTTATCCACCTATCCACTGTGCTTTTCTGGAATTTACATGTTAACTTCCTACCCTGTCTGGAGGAGAGTACTTTAATTTGTTTCATGCTGCTAACATAGGATACCCAAGAATGAGTACTCTATAAAAAACAAGACAGCTTTCCTACACTCCTGGTGGCTAAGGAGGGCCGCCACGGTACATCATCCACAACACATAAATGTCAGAAGGGCAGGAGGGAGAGAGGGAGGTGGCCAGGAGCTAAAATGCCTTTGTCTGTGATAAACCCACTCTCAGAGCAACTAACCCCCCTTTGTTTTGGACGGGGTGTCACTGTATAGCCAAGACTAACCTCTAACACATAATTCTCCTGCCTCAGCTGCCCAAGTGTTGGGGGGTCACAAGAACATATCACCATTTCTAGCTTTTAACTCACTCTTTAGATAAGTTTGGTCTAGTCATGAGGACAGGTCATATGACCCACCTCTTGTGTTAGGTCTCACCTCCCAACATTGTTGCGCAGGAGATTTAAGCTCCCAACAGGAACACTGGAGGACACCATAGCAGATGGTAACTGCAGCACCAGCTCTCGAGAAGTTCTCCTGTATTTACTGAAATGCTTGCAGTACAGTCTTGGTGAAAATATGTTTAAAGTACTTGCATTCTTGATACTTATTTGCAGTCCTCCCTCATAGACATTTTGTGATTGTTTTTGTTTTGAATATGTAACATTCTATCTAAGCCAAACAGACTTCTGCAAAATGTACCAGCTCAAGTCTGATGGCCAGTGGCATTTTGTATTCCTATTTGAAAACATTTTTTTCTGTTTAACAGTGTGTGTGTGTGTGTGTGTGTGTGTGTGTGTGTGTGTGTGTGTGTGCGCGCGCGCAGGGGGAGGCACATATTCTCTTTCTTTCTTCTAAATCAGGAAAGGTATAACTATTTAGCCCAAGAAGTAATAACTATAGCACTACCTATGTTCCTTGTACAGATTCAACATAAAAGGATTTTAAGAGAGCAAATTTCCCTACTGGTTGACAAACCTCAGGCAAGGGAGAGAAAGTAGACCTTGGCTTTGCTAGTCCCGAATTTATCCACCTTATCCTGTCCACAACATCTGGATTTCTTTATGTAGGACTAATAGAGACCCTCCATCTCCATTTACACCTTTCTGGTAAGTCACCACATCTCCTCTCACTAGCACCCCCAAGACAGAGGAGCACTTAAACCAAGATTCCAATCTTCCAGTCATGCATGATCATTTGTTTTGTATTGATTATTATGCATTGATTATCATGCCTGTGTCTTGTGTCTAGTGTGGGTTTGTCTGCTCTTTCTTCAAACATTTTTCTTTCTTTTTATTTTTTCTTTCTTCTTTTTATTTATTTAGTTTTTTCCTGAACTAGACGCTCTAGGAGGATCCTCTGGCATGCCTGACAGCCATCTTGTCACACAAAGCTTGCCTGAAAAAATGTCACTGATGCCGGAGAAAGCTGTAATTTCTCAAGACACTGTAAAAAAAAACCCAGCTTCCTTTGAACACAATTCTACCTAGAATCCTGTAGATGACTCTATCAGTGACTTTTCCTTTCACTCCGAAAAAAAAATATCCTCTTAAAAGCAACCTGGAGGAAGGGCTTATTTAGTACATAGTTCGAGTACAATCTGCCATAGGGAAGCCACAGAGGTCAGAGAACCTGAGGCAGCTGGTCACCTCAGTCAAGGTCACCGTCCGGATGCAGGCAGGGAAGAATTCTTCTTCTTTTTCCTTTTTATGCAGTACAGGACCCAAGTCCTGGGGTTGTTGCCACCTACCATTAGGGTGGGTCCACCCAATGAACCAATGAACGTCACCAAGACATTCCCTCACAGAATCACCCTGGGCTGACCTCATCTAAATAATCCCTTGTAAGTGTATGCTTAAAAGCTTGTTACCTGTGTGATTCCAGGTCCTGTCAAGTTAGAGTCAACATTAACATTAAGGCAACTTCTCACACTCCCTTGTAGCCATAGATAAGAGTTTCTTCTGGAGACAGAAGAGTCCTAAGGAAAAGAGAGCAAAATTCGCCAAATACCAGCTATGTCCCTCTTGTTTCCAGAGGAGCTCTCTTAACTGTCCCGACAATGGTACATATTCTTCTCTGCCACTGTACAAATCAGAGAACTGAGACTCGGAGAGGTTAAGAGACTAGGAAGACAGGCAGCTAGGAAGCAGTCAGACTTGGATTCAATCTATATCTTCCTGGTTCTAAAAACTCGCTCTTTTCCAGTGCTGTGCACAGTTAGAACAGATCTCTGGGCAGAATCACTCTTTCCAGCTGGGCCTGTGGCAAGTGTACTAACCAAATGGTACAGATTCTGCATCTTTCTTTCTTTCTTTCTTTCTTTCTTTCTTTCTTTCTTTCTTTCTTCCTTCCTTCCTTCCTTCCTTCCTTCCTTCCTTCCTTCCTTTGCTTAGCTCATCAACTGGTTTAGTATGACTTTAGACACATCTTCTCTCAAATTCCAGGGTTTCATTTCTTTTCTTTTATTTATTTTTTGGTATAAAATCATGGGATTTTTAGACTAGATACTCTGTATTCCAAGTTCTTTCTAGTCTCCAACATGTAGCAATGTCAGCTCCTGACTGCTTGACTGTTATGGTGGAATTCCTGAGTCAAGCACTGGAGGAACCAGACTTTGAAGCAAGCCAATCTGCAAAGTTTCCCCCCAAAACCACCTCTCCCTAATTCAGGCAAATGGATGAGGTATGTGTAATTAAAATTGCAAAAAAGTAACAAGCTTCCGGCCAAGTTTTACCCTCATTTAATTGTGCTCTTGGGGGTTGATCTCAGGCGGGGTGACGGATGCTGAACCCGGGGTGGAATTTGGCCTAACATGTGGATTCTTACAACTTTCAAATGACGTCAGTGCTCTAACTTGAGAGACTGAGAAAATGCTGAGCTGAGTCTATTTACCTCCATAAAGAAAATCTGGAAACCACTGGGCTGGGGCCAGTGTCCACCAATGTTATAAGGCTCGGCATACTTTTGGCAGGGCAAAACCATTGGGGGACCATCACACTCGATTCCTGTTAACTTAGGGTACAACCTTTCTTTCTGGTACTTAGTTTCCTCTAAGATAGGGACCAACATTCTTGCAGCTGGCTCAGAGAAAGTGCAATTGCTAAAGAGGGGTCATCCTGTGCAGGTCTTGGAGCCACCGAGGCTGTAGAAATTGCAATGTCTACTGTTGGGGGGTCATGGAGGGAATTCTCCATCAGGAGATACTGGACAAGCCAGTGAAGATGTTATCCAGATAACAACTCAAAGCAGGGGTTGGGGTCTAATTAGTCAACTAATGGCTTTTCTTTCTGGCATCTGCTTACCTAAGAACTAACGCGTGAGCGCGCACTCGCTCTCGAGTGTGTGTGTGTGTGTGTGTGTGTGTGTGTGTGTATCTGTGTCTGTGTGTGTAAATACATGTGCATATGTTGGGTATCTTTCCTCAATTGCCAGACACATTTTTTTAAGATGAGGTCTCTCAATAAACCTGATCTGGTAGGTAAGGTTCCCAACAAGCATTAGGGATCCTCCCATCTCTATCCCCCTAAAGCTAGGACCACAGGGACCTGCTGTCATGCCCAGTTTTGACAGATTGGTGGAGATACAAACTCAGACCCTTACCCTTGTGCAGCAAGCACTTTGTCAATTGGACCGTCTCCTCAGTCCACTGTGCAGAGTTTTGACAATCCTGTGAGAATATCTGTCCAGGGTGCCCTAAAACACCAGCATTCCATCTGTACCCAGCTGTCTTAGTTTGGGTTTCTATCATTGTGATGAAACACTATGACCAAAAGCAACATGAGGAGGAAAAGGTTTATTTCATCTTAGAGTTCCTGGGTCACACTCCATCACTGAGGAAAGTCAGGACAGGGACCTGGAAGCAAGAACTGAAGCAGAAGTCATGGAGGAACACTGAGTACTGACTTGCTCAGCCTGATTTCTCTCACACCCCCAAGACCAACCGACCAAAGGTGGCATCACTCACAATGAGCTGGGCCCACATCTATCATTAATAATAATAATAACAAGGCTCCACAGGCCACACTTGGAGACATCTTCTCAATTGAGATTCTCTCGTCCCAGACACCCTTCGCTTGTGTCAACTTGACCAAACAACAACAACAAAAGCAACCTAGCTAGCACACCAGATTTCCTCTCAGCTGGGCAATCCAGAATAAAACAAAAAAAGTGGACGGGGAAGAGGGCAGGTTTTAGGGCGGAGTCTAAAGGTCTGGCTTCAAAGCTTCTTTCTATCATTCACCCAGGTCAGGCAATGTTTTTCATCAAGGGGTAAAAAGCAACAGTCACGGTGGCTTCTGGCAGGATTCTGAAGATCAGGCACATGAATTCACACGGAATACTCATTGTTTGGCACATAGTACCCACTCAATACATTTTAGCCGTTCATCCTGAGTCTCTCATCAACCTAGGAAACAAGATTTAAACACCGTAGAACTTTGTTCCTACCAACCCCGCTGGGCGGCACATCCGACATGGAGCAGCAGTGAGAGGAAGGACAGCCTTAAGGTCATGTCTGACCCTCTACCTTTCAAGTCAGCATCTGTGCTTCATCTCCTTCTGGCTGCTCCACATGGCCAGGGGGACCAGAGTTGTCATGACTACAGTTAGGAAAGTACATGAGAGAAACAAAAGACAAGACCAAGAAGGGTGATACAGGGGACCTTGGCTCAGTCGGCACATCCTTTCCCACTGAAGCCAGACAAGGCAGCCCCAGTTAGGGGAACAGGAACCTCAGGCAGGCAACAGCTTTAGGAACAGCCCCTACTCCAGTTGTTAGGGTACCCATGTGAAGACTAAGGTGCACATCGGATACATATGTGCAGGGTGTGGAGGAGGGCACTAGGCCCAGCCTGTGTGTGCTCTTTGGTTGCTAGTTTAGTCTCTGAGAACCCTCATGGGTCCTAAAGTCATTCTTGATGTGGGTATATGAATGCTCACTTCTTGGCAGACCCAGAGGGGATTCTGGCATTTCCCCTATGTCTCTGCTTTGGAACACTTGGGGGAAAGTCCCAGCTGAAGCCTCCCTCCTGGGAACGCTGAGATCCCCTGAGTGTTCTGCTTGTTTATTTCACCATTACTGCATCCTTTGCTGAAAATAAGCGACATTCCACAGAGATCTTTGGGGTTACATTTTTTGTCCCGAAACAAACCTCTATGGATTCAAGGCAGGAAGCTAGAAGGAGCTGATCTCCATCGACCCCCTGAGCCACTAAGCTGGCCCTGGTCTGCCTCCCTGTGGGCTTCTGGCTGAGCCACCAACAGTCAGCTCTTCTGATGCTGGTGACCAAGAGCAATCCTGACGGACTGAAAACAGAGCTGAGCCAGATCTTAAGTCTGTTTGCAACATTACTCCTAACTGTGGCAGTATGTCTGAAACCGGACAGAAAGTGAGATGCCCTAACATGACCAGGGGAGATGCAGCTGGCAGCTGAGTCACAGTCCTTGCTTCCATGCCAGGTAGCCAGTCTGAGAGGTGTGGTCCACAGCCAGGAAACTCCTTTAACTCAAGGTTAAGCTTGCTAGAAGCTAAGTCATCCATGTCCCGAGGAGGCGTTGGAATAAGATATTATTTGGTTCTTAAGGAATGCCAGGGGACATTTTGTGTGTCCCTGGATCTTCATAGGTCCACCCCAGGGCCCTTCATGAAGCTAGAGCCTTGATCATGGAAGGCACAGGCTTTAACACACCTAAACCAGATGCATCTTTCACTCTGAGGTACAGAAAGGAATCACTTTTGCTTCCTGCTCCAGGAAACGAGCAGCCTCCCTAGATTTTGATCTGTCAGTACACCGCTGTCCTGCAGCAAACCAGAAAGAAAGAAGGCTAGGAGGATTGAGCATAGCTCAGTTAGTAGCTAGAATGATGGTCTAGAACATGCAAAGTTCAAAGATCAATTGCCAAGTCTATATGGACTGAGCGTGGTCATAGTAGTCGATGCCTATAATCCCTGCGCTTGGGAGGTAAAAGCAGGATGATCAGAAGTTCAAGGTCATCTTCAGATATGTAGGAATTTAGAAAGTTGAAGGTCAGCCTGAGCTATATGCATTCCTGTCTCAAAAAAGAAGGGAAGAAGGAAGGAAGGGAAGAGTGGGGGAGGGAGGGAGGGAGGGAGGGAGGGAGGGAGGGAGGGAGGGAAGGAAGGAAGGAAGGAAGGAAGGAAGGAAGGAAGGAAGGAAGGAAGGAGAGAGAGAAGGAAAGAGGGAGGGAGAAAAGGAGAAAGAGACATAAGAGCCTTCCTCTAGAGTACACCTAAGGTAGTAGAAAGAAAATGTGGTCATAGTAAAGGAAGGGTCTCTGGAGCTTGGGGGATGGTGAAAGAGTGCACCATCGGTCTGTGTCAGGTCTGACGGGCATCCATCCTCTCCAGCAGCTCCTACTCTCCAATGTTCTTTCAGATCCCATCTCTTTTCCTCACAAACAGAAGATACTTGACAGTCTGTGTGGCAAGTCTACACAGCCATCTGTGCACATTTTGGGGTAAGAAAGGGCAAGAAAGGGACCGTGAATGCATGCTGGAGGCAACAAGGCCACAATGACGCCTCTGAAGCAGGCCCAGTGTGGAAGACAGATATCTAGCAGAGTGCAAGCCATTCTGTCCATCCTGTAACACTAAAGAGTCTCTTGCCCACTGCAAAGGCCAGCCTGAGCTGGAGCCTAAAACTTCAAGAAGGAGGCTCAAAAATGTATCTGCAGGGAGAAGTCATGATTTTTTTTTTTTGACTTTCTGCCCAGACTAATAAACTTTTCCATATTTGAAAATTTTCTCATCTTGATTTTAGTTGTCCTGGGGTCATCCATGGCGTGAAGGGAAATCATCTTGCGTTCCTGCCCTCAGGTGCTGAGGGTAATTAGGGATCCACCCTTGTTTGTTATCTGGCTCAGAGTGTATGCCCACACATACACCAGCAGGCAGGGCCTCTGCCAAATGAGCAAGGAGTAGGAAATGCCATCAAGACCTTCTTGATTAAAAGTTTTGGTCACAGTAGTTGAGCTTGATCCAGTTTATGTCAGTTTTAACAAGTAACTTCAAAATGTTGATCAGCTATATTTGAAATGTTTGCACAGGTTTTTTTTGTTTTTTTGTCTTTAATCAGACCTATAGAAGGAGCATCAACCTGCTTACTTTAAACAATATAGTCAATGAAACCCATCCAGTTGTTCCAGACAGATGTACAAGGTGTGGCTAAGGCAAGAATGTGGGGTTTTTTTGTAGGACACTCATAGAACAACAGACCTGCAGTACGAGGCAGGGAAGCAGCAGGGGACTGTCAAAAACTATTGGGACAGGGAGTAAAGGATACGGGGCTTCATGAACCTCTGAACTGGGGTGCAGTCTTATCATAAAGGATATATGGAAACCTTCCTGAAAATGACTCCTTTAGCTTGCATTAGATACACAGAGGAATCTGGGGTGCCGTTATATGCTGGGAATGTCCTATAGGTAGGTGGCAGGCCCCTTCAGTCAAGGAACAACTGTCAGTTAACCTCAGCTTCTTTATTTGTGAAAATGCGTGGCAACATGAACTCCTGATGAAAATTAAAATTTCTAAATGTGAGACAGAGCTGGAGAAATGGCTCAGCAGTTAAGTTACTTGTTGCTCTTGGGGAAGACCTGAGTTCAGTTCCCCACAGCCTAGTCAGGTCACAAACACCTGTAACCCCAGATCTAGTGGATCCAAACCCTTTTTTTTTTTTGGACTCCAAAGGAACCACGCCACTGGCACATGCACATACCCACATACTGACACATACCTATACATATAAATAAATAAAAATTAAACTAAATCTTAAAAGTGTGTGACAGTTTTAGCATGGCTCCCAGCACATACTAGGTCACCAGCACATGCTAAACATCATGAAGGAGAAAAGAAGACATTGAAAGAAAGCATTTTACAAGAAAGTCTGACACTCTGTGAACGTCAAGTGCTCCCGGGTTGGGGAAGTCAAGAAAGGCCACTTGGTGTTAGTGAAGCAGGATATTCCCTTTAAGGAATAAAAAGAACTAGATTGGCAGGAGAGTTAGAAGCAGCTAGGGGTTGGGAATAAGACTGGAAAGAGGACTAAGAACAAGGGGAAAGCAGAAATGAAAGCTCGGCCTGGTAGGTGGAGCTTAGCCTCCAGGAAGGAGACAGTAATGTTAGACAGAGGATTCGTGGACTCCAGCACAGTGAATGGTGGGATGTTCTGGGGATGGTTGGAATGCTTGCTAGGAAGCTGAGAAGGCTAAGGCATCCAGCCTTTATCACTTGAAGGTGAGTCACAAGTTAGAAAGAATCAAATTAGTTCTTCTGTGTTGGAGACAGTATTGGGGACAGTGCTGGGGACTGTATTGGGCATAGCAGGATCCTCCAGGGTTGGGGATAGCAGGCTCCATGGACCCTCCTATCCTCATGTATGAGATACCCAAGATACTTCACACCAGGGCTGTGTACGCATCACTGACAAGGACCTGCTTCGTTAACTTCTTACTCAGCTCCAAGCCCAGTGCTGAATGCAACATATGCCTGGCAGGCACTTGTCTCAAAGGCCGCACTGACAGAAGCCTCACGGAGATGTGGGAAACAAGACTCACCTCAGCAAGATTCTCACTATCTCCCCTGTGCTCAGCCCCGCTCCCACCCTCTTCCCTAGGCTCCCTTCCAAACCCTCCCGACCTCACCTCTGATTTTCATCCAAAGGAGCAGAGAGAAATCCAGGCATGCCTTCTCATCTAAATCTTCTGTTTCCCCTTCAGAAAGCACCTTAGGAGATTGAAGGGAATAAAGAAATATTCATTCAAATACAAGCTCCACTCCTCCTTCCATGTATGGTCTTGACTAAGTCCTTAAACCTCTCTGCTATGTTTTTGTTTTGTTTGGGGGACACACCTATGAAGGCCAGAAGAGAGTGTAGATCCTGTGGACCTGAGGTTTAGCTGCTTCTGAGCAGTATGGGTCCTGAAAACCAACTTCAGGTCCTCTGGAGCAACAGCAAGTGTCCCTAACTGCTGAGCCATCTCTCCAATCCTCAGTGTGTATAACTTTTGAGTGTTTATGATGACTTCCCTGAGCCACTGTAACTCTCTCAAAGAACACGCTTATTCAAATATCTGTCATTTCTGGTGATTTTCATTTACTCCTAAAATTCTCTTTTCCCCTCAGATTAAAGGTCAGCCGTTATTGTCTTGAAGAGTTGTGAGAACAATCATTTTGCTTAGCTTATCTTCATCTGAAATATTTTATTCTTTTGCCTATGCTTCTGAAAGGTAGTTTTGCTGGGTATATAACTCTAACTTGGTCAAAGTGCGCACGTGCACACGCACACGTTAAAAATGGTTTCCCATTATTTTCTGTCTCCTGTGGTTTCTGATAGGACTCTGCAATCAAGTGACGTGTGTGTGTGTGTGTGTGTGTGTGTGTGTGGCAAACTTGCTTTCTTAACTATCTTCAAGAGTTTTCTTTGTTATAAATCTGATATATATGGTTTATTTTATTTATCTTTTTTGTGTTTTCTGAACTTCTTGGATCCACTTATGATGGTATTCATGTATTTTGAGATTAGTGATAAGTTCTTTGAATATATCTTTCTGTCCTCTATTCTGTCTCTCTTCTCCCAAGAGTCCAAACATCTATATGTTAGGATTTTATGTTGCCTCTCAGATTTATGTGTTTCTATTGGTGTTACTGTTGGTTTCTTTTCTCTTTTTCAAAGTGGGTAAGGTATATTGATCTGCCCCCAAGTTCACCCTCTATGTCTCTCTTTGCTCTCTCTGTTCTGCTCTTAAGTCTGCCTAGTAAATAAGCTGAATACAGATGACAAATTCTGCAAATTTTAAACTTTTCACTTTAATTTTTTATATCCCCAGTTTCATATAATTTCCGATCTTTTCATTTGTATCAACTGCATTTTTCTTTTCTTCCTGAGTGTAGCTATAACGTCCACTTTGATACCCTTGTCATATAATCACAATATACAGATCATGTTGCTGTGATTGGCATCTGCTCATCTCTTCATTCCTTAAGATTGGGTCAAGGTTTTGGTTGTTTTGTTTTGTTTTGTTTTGTTTTTAGTTCTTTGGATGTTGATTTTTTTTCTTATATCCTGCTTACTGTGCTTTTTTTTTTTTAATGCTGTGAAAATTCTAGATTCTGTGAAAATTTTTAATGATATCTCCCACTTTTTCTTAGCAAGCATTTAAATTTCTTGTAGTCTACCTGTAAACTTATCCCGAGTCACTTCAGTCTGTATTCAGTCGGCCCTTCCCATACAAGGCTCAGTCAGAGATATGGGCCGAGACTACACATAGAACTTGAGGTTCTTATTTTCTGTCTCTTTTTACCCTAGCATGCACCCCACATTCCCTAGAAGCTTTCTTGCTCATCTGGTCAAAAAGATAATTTTTTTTTGTTGGCCTTTAGTCTCCTTGTTCCAGACCTAAAACAACAACAACATGGATAGATTGACCTGGGCATTCATTTCCTCCAGACTACAGCCTTCTCCCTCCAACATACCTGAGTTTGTTCATGCTCCACGGTCCTCCACTGTCTTCTTCACATTTTTTCAGAGTGTACATTAGCTTAGGGACAGAATTAGACAGTTTTTGCCTGAATGCTCAGCCAAAGTCCCTGGTTTTGTACCTTTGCAGAATAACTTAGCATATATCATTGAGCTTGCCAGTCTGATAAAAATCAAAGCTGAAAGCACAAGGCTAAGTCGAAAAATAGACCTATTCGGTGTTCCATTTAAAGCGATGCCTTCTATACCAAATAAGATTTTATCGAAATAAGATGGGGAACCACAGGAGAACTAGACAACAATAGTCAGTGTGGCAATTAACATTTGCCAGGGTGCTTAAAGCTGCTGCAGGCGCGGGGAAAAGCAAAGACTGAAGGAAGGACTGCCAAGTGTGAAAGCAAATCTCAAATGATTATGCTGGATACAAACAGCACTTGAAAAAGGCTGAAGAGAGGGAGTCCTCAAAGGCAGTCAGGGGCTAACTGAGGCAGAGCGGGCACACCAAGAAAGGCCACCAGCTGCTGCCTGTGTTCCCTCTGGCCCTCCTCCTTTCAGACCATCTAGCCAGCAATCTGCTCGGTTCCCTCCCCACCCCCATCCCACAAGTGAACTTGCTGCTGCCTAGTAGACAGTCTAAGGCAAGAAATGCAGTAAGATTATCTATGTTTGTTGTAGCCCTGTACTCAGGATCTTATCTCTTTTGCAAATCCACCACTATAGTTCACCAGCACTACATGGGGGTAAAAAAAAAAAAAAAGGCAATTCTTTTTCTCAACCCCATTAAACTGTCATGAAGCTATTCTCTATTTACAAATGCAGATCCACTGCTGACAGTCTACAGGCCTGGAGGGAGGCTGGCAGAGATGAGATCTTAGAGTCTGCAATCACATTGGTATCTGGATTTGGGGGACTCTTTTTTTGCATGCTTTTATGAAGAATTAGCCCTAGTACAAGACGTCATTAAAGTCTATCAGTGAATTCTTTTCCCCTTTCAAGGGGACCTTTCAGCCATTAAGCCTGGAAAACAGCCAACGTCAGACTAATTCCAAATGAAATGAGAGGTTCTAGAACTCTTGGAGCGCAGGCACATAAATCTTATTAAATGTGTTTGGGCACTCACGACAAAGCTGATGCAATTAGACTCCCAAGGATGGCACTAGGGAAGATCAGGAGGGCTGAGGCACAGGCAGGGCTCTCCCAGGCATTCGCGAGTATGGCTGCAGTACTGAAAGAGGCACCCCTGTCTCCACAATTGTTGCTCAGCCGAATGAAAAGAGAGAACTGCTTGGCAGGGCTGCTCTGCCTCATTTCTTTTTGTCCATTTCAATTTCTTTTCCCCTGATCAAATCAAGACCTCTGACAACTTAATCCAAACTCACAGTCTGGGTCAAATGTTCAGAGGTCAGTAGCGGTGACCAAAAAAAAAATGTCTGAGTGAAACCGAAGCCCAGCACTAATTTACCTTGATGAAGTAATTGCTCTGGTAACATGGGATGAAAAAAAACGACTTGCTTGGATGTAAAAAGCTACCCAATTCCCTGACTCGCACACCCTGTATCTCTCCTGGGAAGCAAAAATGCTCAGTCCTGAGCTGTACACAACAAAAATCTAAGGGCTCTGGTGTGTGTGTGTGTGTGTGTGTGTGTGTGTGTGTGTGTGTGTGACAGGGGGTCGGAGGAACAGGGGGAGGTAAGTACACAGGCTCTCTGGCACACACAGAGGTCAGAGGAGCATAAGAAGATCTGGAAAACCTGAGCTAAATCCCTTGACAGAGGGTCTCCCACTGAACCTGGAGCCAGGCTGGTAGCCAGCAAGCCCT